>JAZHYW010035092.1:0-53225 GCA_037355805.1 Ixodes ricinus | reverse complement strand
AAGATGTCTCGCAAACATCTGGCCCCAGAGCACTCTCTTTTCTTCAGGCCACGGGTGTTCAAAAGATGATCTGAAAGCGTTTGACCACTGATGCATTATTTCCGGTCGGGTACCAGAGACAAAGAGATGTCTGGCAAGCATCTTGTTTCATTCTATCAGCGTCTCAGCTTTGACCTGCGATTCGACGGCGTTCGAATTTGTTTTTTGTATTCATTTTGTGATCTCGTGGTCCGCACCAGAGCAGGCACGCTTCTACATGAGTGGCAGTTTCAGACGCCCAAATTTGTACTACGCAAAGCAAGTGCTGACAAGTCCCATTCTCGATCCTCCCTGGGCAGTGCAGGTGGCCATACAAAGCAGCAGAGGGAGATAAGCTGCTTTGTCTAACCCTCTTTGACCTCGTCTTCTTTGCAGCCTCCACACCTTATCTTGTGTCTTCGTGTGGCTGTGAGCAAGTGCGAAGGCCGCTTCTTGCAAATCAGAGAGGTGGTGCGAAACACGTGACCGCTCTCCGCAGAAAAAAAACGATTGGACGAAAACTTGTCACGTCACTCGCTCTGACGGGCTCACTGGGAACGTAGTGTTTGCCATATGCCAAATAATGGTGAGTTGTAGGGGTCACGTAAATCCGCTTTCCAAAAGACGCCCGTCAGTGTTATCCTACTTTTCGTGTGTTGCAGTCGCGGCCGTGTGTTTTCGTCGTGAACGGCCGGAATACATCCATGCCAACTTTTCGGGAATGGCCGTTTATTTCTTCGGAGACCATGGAATTATTGTGCTGTGTTTGTTGGGCGCCTTTCGACAGGGAGCTGCTCATCAGCGGCCGCGAGACTTCCGTTGAATGTGATCGACCGCCTTCAACCTCGACATTGTGTTTGCGTTGTTTCGTGCTACCCGAATCGGATTATGCATCTATCAGAGATTACACGAGATCGCTGTTTTGTTTGTAAGTACTCTGCAAGTATGCTTCTGATAGTAGTCCTGCTTGCGTCTCGGTAGACCATTTTACTGTTTTCAAACTTGAACTTCCGCTTACGTTCCAAGCAAGACATAAAAAGGAAAAATAAAGGAAATACGTGCAAGTATCAAAGCAGTTTTTAGCTTTATTCCTGGGCTCCCTTTTGAATGAACTCACCCTGGCTTAAAATGCATAGCTGTTCTTTAGCCAAAATGGTTGTTTAACTTTGACCAGAGTCCATGGCCTTTAGATCCTTGGACTCTGGTCAAAGTTGAAGGACCTAAGCCTGGTCTCAATAGAATAGCCTATGCATGGTTTTGGTTTATCAAATTGGCCTAACCGCAAAAGTTCGACAGCCTGGTTCAGGCCGACAGAGAATGGCCTTACTTTGGTCATGGTTGACACTCATAACCTGGTCAATGATGAACGGCCTTAATCTGGCCAAAAGTGAACGGTCTTAATTCGGCCAGAGTAGGACGGCCTTAATCTGGCCTAAGCTGAACAGCCTTAACCTGGCCAAAGGTGCACGGCCTTCATTCTGCCAGAGTAGGACGGCCTTCGACAGGCCAAAGCTAAACGGCCTTGATTTGGCGAAAGTTGAACGGCCTTAATTCGGCCAGAGAAGGACGGCCTTCATCTGGCCAAAGCTGAACGGCCTTCATTTGGCCAAAACTAAATGGCCACAATATGGCCAGAGTTGAACGGCTTAACTGCGGCCAAGGCTGAGCGGCCAGAGGCCAGCCAATTAAAACCATCCAATCAATGGCCACAAGCCGGCCGTCCTTTGATCGGTCACATTTTGAGTGTCCGGCCACCTTTCGGCCTCTCTTTGGCCAGAGTTTGGCCGTTCTACTTTTACTTGGCCAAATGACCATGTCGGAGCATCTTTTGAACATCTCTGGGTGGAGACTGGCCAGACAAAAATGAACGGCCAGAGGATGAGTGGCCGAAGACTGGCCAGACAGTTAGTGCTGCCTGGGCACTAGCTGCGCTGCTCAGTGGGCGAGTTTCCCTCGGGACTATTTAACGATGACGTCAACCCAGTCGAACTGTTGCGAAAGCGAAGGGATCCAAAGCTCGTGGCGGGATGGCCATAGCATACCCGTGTTCCGCAACGGCAGCGTATACTGTGTGTGACGCGATGTAAGCGCCAACGTCCAGTCCCGTCCACGTGCATCCGGGCTCTAGGGACACATGAGCCCTTTGAGTGGGCGGCAGCTCAGTGAACAAGCCTGCTTGAACCATTTGCGCCTGAAGGCAAGCTTGAATGCAACAAGCCCAACGGAACGTCTTTCGCGTCCTCCTCGGCGACGTCGTGATATGAAATGTCGTTAGAAAAAATATGTCTTGCTGCCACTGCCACGACCAGCCATAATGAAGTCGAAATAGCATCCCATAAATCACCTCCGTATCTTTCTAGGAACCCCTCCACTGAAGGGAGAGTCGTACCCCTGCCCTTCGTCGTTCGTTAGGATGATGCGGAAGAACAAGCCATTTTGGCCTAGCAGACGCGAATCCTAGTGTCCATTAACTTGCCTGCCAGCGTTCCAGGTGTCAACTGCTATTCCGACAATTTTATTGACACCCGCTGACAAACCCGTCCCTCAGCGTTCCCGGTATCGTTAAAATCGGGTCAGTTGAACACGAAAAAAAAAAAAAACCAAGACACGAAGGAAAGGACTGGAGAAGCACACCTTCGTCCAGTCCTCTCCGTCGTGTCCTAGTTGTTTCCGTGTTCAGGTGACCGGATCGGCAACAGTACGTACCAACTATCTCAACTAAGTCCCGTGACCTGTTTCCCGGTATCAACTACTATTTCCGCAATTTTTATGGCACCGGCTGACGAAAACTCGTCTGCTCCCCGGGCCTCGACTAGTTCTTCCATGCTCACCCACCGCCCCAAGCCACAATCATTGGTTCCCTCATGCAACGTCGTAAATTTGGTGCAAGTCTTGGCTGTTTCATTTCCTGCCAGCCGTCATGCACCTTCCAGCGAACATGCGGTGCCTCATCCTCCGCCTCCGAAGACGACTTTCTTACATTTTACGCGCACTCTTCGTTACACCCGGTTGCGTTACCTCCTCCCAAATTCTACTCTGGGGTGTTCGAGAGAGCGCATCAGCAACCTCGTCCTTTGAGTCCTTTCAGTATTCGCCTCGAGGAGACACCTGCTGGGCTGTGCCATGAGACAAGTCGTCAAACTTCCAACAGACTTTATCTTGACGAGCGTCATTAGCGTTAGTGAACGACCCATTCATCGAATCCGTGGGACTCACTGGGTACGACCAGAAGCAGAGGCATACTGACCGGGGCCAACGTATGGCGCCATTTTTATGTGGGGTCGCTCTATAATAATCGCCGCCCTATCGGCCAGTTCTTCGCTCGTTTCCCAAGCAGTGACACAGTACAACGAGAATACAGCGAATGAGCTTACTGTACTTCCCGGTTGCTCTTCCTCGAGAGCCGGCAGTCCGGTCCAGCCGACCCTGGTTGTCCCCGTCATTCAGACCTCGAAGCCGGAGTTCGTGTTCAGGCCGGCGGATCGTCCTTCCCACGCCAGCGCCACGTAGGCCTGCCGTTCCGGGCCACATAGCCCGAGTCTCGCTGCGAAACCACTCCGGAATCGTCATGGCCAGGGCTCGCCGTTCCCGCCAGTCCTGGTCCGAACCTCGCTTGACGGCCGCTCCGGGGATCTCTATGGGCCAGACCGGCTCCATGGTTCCTACCCGGCACAGCCTCGCGCAGTGTGCTCTGACTTGCGTCAGCTCGTGTGTCCACAGCCCCGTCGTCTTCCACCCTCCTCCTCTCCCACACATGGCGTATACGTCGTAGGGTACATGTGGTTATTTCAATGGGGTTACATGCTGTTTCTCACATACTCGTGAATGCATGCGGATGTGAGAGGATATGTATTCTTACGATCTCTAGCTTCTTGTATGACAAGGTCGCTATTAAGCTTGAAGAGCTTGCAAAAGAAATGGCGGCAGTAATTGCAAGCACGAGGGCGTAAAATAATTGGGAAGTAGAGCTCGCAAGCCAACATTGGTCAGCAAATCGCAGGTCTTTGGGAACTGGAGGAATTAATTTTCTGGGCTGGAGGAATCGTTCCTAAAAAAATTATAGGCACTTACGTGCCAAGGCTTTGAGAGGACGTACTGCGACTGCTGGATGAGAAAAAAGCCGCTTGGATGTTAATGAAGTATAGTTAATTTGATTCATTATAAACAATAATCCCATAATCCCACTGGCACATCGATAAAACCAACTGCGTTTAGAGTCTTGAGCAGGGGCAGATTTATAGGTCCGGCTCTAGGGGTGGGGAGCTCTGAAAATAGATGTAACGTAATGAAGTGATTTAACAAAACGTTCCGCTGGTCTAATTGGTTCATAACTGGATAGAGGCGCCAAAGGACAGGGACAAAGTGAAGAAGGTATCGACAAGACAAAGCGCACACGCAACAGAAAGTTTGTTAGAAAGGCACTGACATAAATACCTGAATAAAACAATGTCACTTCCAGTCACTCCACTTTCTCTCTAAAAATAATATTTTTATTATCTGACAAGGCTACAGACGGTTCACTGATACACCTATCGGCGCCCCTTGGCTTGATGACAAACGGGTCGTGAATTTCCGTAGTTGTTTTTCCGTTGAGTCGTCCCAGTATGGTTTTGTTTGCCAACGAGGGGGTGCACGGGCATAGATTGCAATGCATTGCAAACTGCCCATACGGCATCTGTTTGATTGCTGCTGCGTGTTCTCTCGCACGGTCATTTACGCAGCGGCCTGTTTGCCCTACGTACGTGTGCCCGCAAGATAGTTGAAGGTCGTCGACGACAGAGTTTGTATACTCCAGAAACGTTTTTTAAAGCGCAGCTCTTAGGTGCCCGTTTCCGGCTTGAGCGGCATCGCCGTCGCTCAAGTCGTCGCCGTCGCCGTCGCCGTCGCCGTGGGCGTAACCGCGCGTTGATTTATGGGACGTTTCCCATGATGACGTCACAGGTTAAGTCACGTGGGACGTCACGAGAGTCACGAGTGACGTAACGAGTGTCACTAGGCTCACGAGTGACGTCACGAAGGTCACGGCGAAGGTCACGACCTTCACTCGGGAAGGTCTCGGCCTTCACGAGGCCTTTGCGAGTGATGTCATGAGGGCCACTAGTGTCACAAGTGGCGTCATGAGGGGGGATCGAGGGACGGGGAGAGGAGAATGAGAGGAGGGGGATGGTGGAGGGGAGAGAGGGAGGAAGAGCAGGAGAAGGAGAGGAGGAGGAAGGAGGAGAGGGTACAGAGGAGGGGAGGGGCACACCCTCCTCTCCGTACCCTCTGCTCCTCCTACTCAAGAGCTGCTCTCTAATTCGGCATTACAGGGAATCGTAAACGTCTTTCATTGTTTTCTTTCATTTGCCACCATTTATTTTTGCAGTTTTGATTATTTTGCTGAACGCCGAAAGTTTTTCCGAGGGCGATAAAGCAACCGGAATGGTGCAAGCGCCGCAACTTTTTTCAGGTTGTGCGAGATAGCATGAAAGTAAGGTATGATAGCCGGTATTTTTCTGCCAATCATTAACCTTCTGTGTAACAGCTCTACATTGTCGTTTTAGAACATCCGCCGCATCAGTGAGGGTCTTTTGCGGAACACCTGCACTTTATAGGCTATAGACTTATAACAGGAAGCACCTGTCCATAACATGGCGGGATGAGTTTTTCAACGCAGCTCCGAGGCCGGACGTAGCGGTACCTTTTTTACGAGTAAATGGGGAGAGTCGTAAAGTAGCACAATTTTTCTGTTCTTTTTTGAGGGGTGTATTGATAAGACTCAACGAGTGTTATCGTCTACAAACGTGAGTTTTAAATCTAGAGCCTGCAAGGACCCTTCGGACGTTTTCTCAATCGTAAACCTCAAGCCATGGTTGCAGGCCGTAAAAGCAACCACCAAGTCAACTGCATCGTTATCAGTGGCTCCCTAGCTGGGAATGCAATGACCAGATAATCGTCAATATTTTAAAGATCCTAAAAATTCCTTTATTTCAGTGGCTTTCAAGTACAGCTTGACCACAATGCGCGAAAGAAGTACCACACAGTACAGGGGCTACTCTCAAACCAATACAAATGTTCTGCTTTTGTATGTGCGCCTCACCATCAAACGGCACAAATGTATGTTCAAGATAGGAAGGAGGAGTATGATTAAGCGTCCCACACGCTCTAAAAATACGTTTCTTTATTGCTCTCAATACAATTGGTTACTGCATTAAAGATAACCTGATGTGGAACAGCTGCAAAAAACATAGATTCAGCATCAATTGAGAAGGCCATTGCTTCCCTCTAGACCCATTCTTCAATATATTCTGTCACCGCCTCCGAGGTACGGACCAAAAACGCACCATGCAATTTCAGTTACAAAAAGTAGATTCAGAGAAATTTAGAAATCTGAAACTGCCACGAATCGCTTTCCGTCAATATCGCAATAAAAGGAAATCCATTAAATGCGTTTTTGCCGTAAAAACAAATTCAGGGGCAGTTTCTTACTTGTGCTCAACTTATTTGCCACATCAAGAAGGTCTAAATTATGACCCCTTTTTTGCCCATTACTTCACCTTGTTCAAAGATCCGTGTGCTTTGACTTCACCTTGAGTTAGACTTCCTTCGCCTCGACTTCCTTCGGCCTTAACTTCGTCTTGTTCAGATATCTTTAGCAGCCACGGCAGTTAGCCGGGCTCCCGAAGAAGCGACCGGACAACAAGATGAAGCAAGGATTAGTTACCTAACTCAGTGCAGCGACGCTGCGTAGAAAACCTCAACGCAACCATGAAAAAGTGACTAAAGGTTGCCGGCAATCCAAAACTCCGACCCCAGGAAAACTTTCAATGATCAGAGACATGGCAGATAGGGCTTTGGTCCAGGGTAGGGAAAGGTGCATCTCGAATAGAGCCGATGTGCTCTGCCGTACCGCCGCTCAACAGCCAAAACGGTTAAAGATTAAAGTAGTTGTTGACCACTTATAACGCGGTAAACTCATCTACCAGCGTCGGACACCATACATGTCGTCGTGACTCATGATTTGTACGCCGGCAAGGCCAGAGAAGCTGTCGTCAAGAACTTCAAGCCGGTAAAACCTAGATTTCTGAACAATGCGAAGTAGAGGCCCAAAGAAAAGTGCTGGGATGTGGCCCTCATTGTTCTGGAAAAAAGGAGCACTCAAGTAAAAATTGTCTTTAGAGATTGTTTTCGCGGCAGACCCATAAAACGGACGTTCCTTTTAAAGGCGATAGTGACGGAAATAGATTTGAGGCAGTTCCAGATTTCTACCTTCTCATAACCCACCTGTCGTCACTAAAATTGCATGTTGCATTTTTGGTCCAGTAGCTCGGAGGAGGTGATATAATTTTGGAAGAATTCGACCTGAGGAGGTGCAGTGCCTTCTCAATTGATGTTGGATATGTTTCTTACTTTGCTCCACATCTGGTTATCTTTATTGCAGTAAGCAATTGTATCGAGAGCAATAAAGAAGCGTATTTCCGGAGCGCCTGCGCTTGGAGAGTAGAACGCTTAATCGTACTCCTCCCTCTCTATCTTGAACATACACTTGTGTCTTTTGATGGTGAGGCGACGTGCAAAAGCAGAAAATTTGTATTGGTTCGATAGGAACCCCTGTACTATGTGACACTTCTTTCGCGCATTGTGACGAAACAGCACTAAAGAAAAAAGCCAAACGAAACTCGGATATGACAGTGTTTTTAAGATCTTTAGATATGTCGATGATTATCTGGTGCTTCTCCTCCACTTTAGGAGCTCACTGAGAACGATGCAGCTGAATTGATGGGTATCTTGGCGGCCTGCTTCAATGGTCTGAAGTTTACCTTGGACGGGTTTTAGCAGTTTCTAGATTAAAAAATTACATTTCTAGTGATCACACGTGGCTGGCTTGTGAGGCCCGCTCATAAAAAGTGTCCTACGTTACGACTCCGCCATTCAAACTAATAAAAAAATGCAACCCTACGTTCTGCCTCGTAGCTGCGTTGGAAAAATCATGTCACCATGAAATAGACGGGAGCTTCCTGTTGCAGGTCGACAGCCTATTAAGTGCGGGTTTTCCGCGGAAGTCCCTGACTGATGCACCGGATGGTTTGAGAAGGAAATATAAGGATGTTCCACAAAAAGTTTCCGAACGGCCATAAATATGACCGGCCCATCATTCCGTACATTTATGTTATCTCCCACAATTTCAGAGATGTTGCGAGGCGATGCAACGCCCCGGTTGTTTTTTCGGCCCCAAATAAGCTATCGGAATTGTGTAAAAGAATCAATGCTCCATAGAGGAATAGTGACGAGGGAAAAAAACAAACACAATAATAAGTTTTTGAAATGCACGACATCTGTTGTCTACGATATTCCACTATCTTGCGGGAGCGACTAAGTAGGGAACACAGGCCGCTGCGTAAATGACTGTGCAAGAGAAGATGTAATTTCTTTCGAACATACGCCATGGGGGTGTTTGACAATGCATTGCGATCGATGCCCGTGCAACCCCTTGTGAAACACGTCCATCGGGGACGGTACAGCGTAAAAATGACCAGGAAAATTCACGAAGGGCTTGTCATCAAAGTGAAGGGCGACGATAAGTGTGTTAGTGAGCCATCTGTGATCTTGTTAGATAAAAAAGTTATTTTTAGAGGGATGGAATGGGGTGGCGTGATGTGACATGGTTTTATTAAGGTATCTAAGTCAGTGTGTTTTGTAGTAAACCTATATTTGCGAGTGCGCTCCGTGTTGTCTTTACCTTCTTCAAATCGTCCATAACCTTCAGCGCTTCTATCCAGTCCAGAGAAGATTTAACTTCACGGACGAATGGGACGTCATGAATGAGTTTGACGTCATGGACGAGGATGGTTGTCGTGTCACCAAGAACAAGACATTTGCTTCAAAAAATGAACAGGTGCATGCCCTTTTTCCATAAAAAAGAGTCGCCCTTGAGGGTGGTCGCCCAATCTGGGTTTTGTGTCTTGACATATTTGTGCTGATAAAAGAATGCAGCTTAACGGAAGTCGAAGATAACCGCACAAAAACAAATCGACAATCATCGTTCTATAAAAAGTTTTGCATTTATGCATGTTAGCAACTATGGCCTTTGAGAGCCAGCATACTGCTGCTTGAGAGTTTAGGTTGTCGGCTATTCAAGAATTGCTAAGGTCTGCCCAAGAATGCCAAGTTGGTGCCCCAAGAAATCGTTTACCCCACATAATGACAGACGAGTTTTCTAAAGCGCTGTTATACTTTGCAAACGTCTATACATCGGGTAAGTATAAAACATTGCCACCAATCCGCAAGGTTGTTGCTACATATAACAGCATTTCGATCACAGCGCTCTCGCATCACATAACCAGAACTTGTTTTAATACTATAATTAAAACAACTCAAGAATTCCAAAGAATTTTTTTCGATAGGTTAGTCAGATGAAGAAACAGGTAACCTGACAAAAGCTCAAGGGAAAGAAGCTCACTGGACAAAAACTCAACGGGCAGCAGACGGGCAAGGCTCACCCATTTTTTTCGCAAGCCCAGACAGATGCCACCGTTTTCTTTTTTTTTTTTTTTTTTGGGGGGGGGGGGGGGCTACTTGAACGAATATTTATCGGGCAAAACACATAGTAAAACAAATGATAAAACATCCCTGTTTAATATTTCGAAGATTCACGAATCGTGGTTCTTGGAGCTGTATAAGAGTGTCAATAACTTTAGAAAGCTGTGGGAAATGCTGGATGCCCTTGCTTTCCTCCCTCCACATCTTGTGCCCGAAGGACTAAACTACAATATCAGGGCTTGCAGAAACATGAGTGACCTGCTGTAGTATTTAGAGTCTGCAGATGTAAACGGACCGCATTACCAGTCTCGCGGCACCTGGAACGAACGCTGCTGTAACGGTGACGATGCGTATACGTCGACCGGGGTTTTCCACGGAACTGTTGAAGGTACATGAGGCCTCACTGCGGGACGAAGTCCGGGGAACAAGAAGGGCAAAGGCTATAAAAACGGGTTCCAGAAGCTTGTTAAACGCACCCATCCAAGCGCCTGGAGATAGGCTTAATGCCTCCAGCAAGATCAGTCGTTCGTTACCACAGCGCTGATCCAAACAAGGAGACGTGAACCCCCATTGCAGCGACTTCGATGAAAAACCAGGCACCTTCTGTGCTGCTTGAAAAAGAGTCGTGAGCACTTTAAGTTGCACAAAGGTCTTCCAAGGCTGTTGGAGTCAGTAGCAAAAGGTATCCGTTCCAAAAAAAGAAATAAGCAAACTTGTGATTGTATTAACAAAGAACGTGCATGTCATTTCTATATTATTTTTATTGCGCCTTGGGGTCGCGCACGTGCATCAAGGCTGAATAAGCACGTTTGAAGACCCACATAAAGCTTTCTCCTGGTAAGCCTTTGTACGAGTTTGTGACCAAAGTAATGAGCATTTGCCTGAGTAAAGATCTGGCGACCTTTTGTCAGGCATGCCGGAAAATGAAATAGGTGTAGAAGTTTTTTATTTCTTTTTTCACGCCAGTCACATCCCAATCATTGCATATTATTCATTTTATTTTACCCCGGTATTTATTGAAATCCCAGAAATGTTTAAATACGGATATTTGAGCAAACGAAAATGAACGGCAAGGAAAAAACAATGCTCGGTTCTGACGATTTTAAAGGAAATAATGGTTACTAAATGCGATGGAAAGTTTTCTTTATGTTTTAAGGGCGCAAAAATGAACAAGAGGGAAGCAAGGTTGCGTTATTGCAATATGAAGAAAGCTTATACTTAAGACTAGTAAGAGAAATAAACATAAATATAATGTGGTAAAATAATACTTTTATTGCACCTTGAATAACTTATAATTTAAAGAAAAATGTTTAAAACTATATAAACATACCTAACAAGTGATTGTAACAAAGCTCAAGTACAAGCAATGAGCGTTCCCGCGAGGGCAGGTGAAAGGGTGAGATTTAAAAAAAAAAACTAACAAAACGGCTTTGAGCGGTGCCTATCTTTAGGTACCCAAATATGTCTACACCAAGCCGTCAAATGTAGGACTGATATTCACGCCTTTGAAAAAAGCTCTCTGTACCGTGTTGCGAAAGCCAAATAATGGTTTTCACTGTGTCTTTTTTCTTGGTAGGCAGGAGGCGTGCTTTTTTTTTCCCCTTTACGTTGTTGTTGCCACTTAAGATATCGTTCAAAAAAAAATTTCATGGATCGCTTGATGCGATGCTGGGATGTTAATATTGTTCACGGACGCACAATATGATGTCAGGAGTGGACGGACGAATGGTCAACATCTGCAAAAGTGAGCGTCTTATAAAAAAAACAGGCTGCAGAAATGTATCTTTTGAAACCACCAGGCCCACTTCGCATGACAGGCGACATCAGCAGGAACTGGAATCAATTGAAACGTCATGGTTGCGACGAGTCGAGCTAAAATTGTGACGTCACGCGTGTGACATCACACGTTGCTGCGCGCGTTGCATTATGGGATTTTATGGTCCCACCGACGCTGGCCACGGATTTTCTGCGACACGAGTTTCTAAACGCTATCGCGTTAAAAAAAGTATATTTATGAAAAAGCAGACGTTGTCTTCGTCCCCTGGTGGGTGGTCTCTTCAGTCCAGGAGACCATGCTCCACAGCTTTTCGCCGGGCAATGTCGATCAGCTTGGTCTGTTCAATAGAGTGCACAGTGATCAGCCGGCTCTCTCTCTGCTCTGTGGTGGGTCTCACTATGGGTTGTATCGTTGTTCTGCATTGGCATCCCCTCACCGTGTTGTAAAGTTTGTTGGGCACCTTGCGGGCGTTGCAGTCATATTCGTAGCACACTGAATGTCCAAGGGGTAGAGTGTACCATGTGGATAGTAGTTGGCTTGCAGCTGCCTCCAAAAGCCTGCTTGTTCCCTGGATACCTTTGGGGGCGAGGGGGGGAGATAGAACCTTCTTTCGAGTTGGTAGTGTCCTAGTGTATCTGCACTCCTTACGGGAACGCCTCTATCTGGGCCAAACAGAGCCCGATTGATCGGCAGGGTGGCGCGAAAAGTATACTTTCGGGCCAAGGCGCGGGCCGCCTCATTCTCTTTTTTTTCAGGTCCTCGTGCCCCGGGGCCCGGGCCTATATGGATTTCAAGAAGCTCTCTCTTATTTCTCAGAATCTGGAGAGCCGCTCGCGTCACTCTCCTTCTCTGAAAATTTTTGTATGCTGCCTGTGAGTACGTGATTTTTGTGAGGCGCTCCCAGGTCGTCGTAGCCACCAAAGCGACGGCCGTTTCCTCCACCGCTTCCGTCTCTTGGTTCCTGACTGTCGCTACTGCTTTCCGCTGCCGTCCACCGCGCAGAGTTCTTATGTTCCTTCTCCTGCAGACTTGGTTGCATCTGTGTATCATGTGGACTCCACTTCGCCTTCGTATCGTTTCCTTAGAGCTTCCACCCTTGCTTTCCTTCTGTCTCTGTGGTGCTCCGGACGTATGTTTCTTGGTACGGGTGCCACCCTATCTCGTTTTTCAGGTCCAATGGAATCCTCTGTTTGCCTCTTCTCGGCCCGGTAGCCTAGCATTTGCAGCGTGGCTCTGCTCGCAGCCGTGAGGTTGAGTCTTTCCATTTGGTTTCTTTTGTGGGCCTCTACTATCTGCTCGTCTAAGTCATAGACCCCAAGTTGAATGAACTTCTCCGTCAAAGTTGTTGGAGGTAGCCCCAGTGCCAGCTTGTAGGTTTTTATGATGAGCCTCTTGATATTTTCCTTTTCGCTTTTTCAAAGCACCAGCTACGGAGTTTCATAGGTGCTCCTGCTGACCACCAAGGCTAGGCACCAGTCTCATTGAGTCCTGCTTCTTGAGTTAGTGCTTGCGGTTTGTCACCGTCCTCACTAGGTGTGTTACTTAGAAGACCGTCTCCTGCCAGCCGCTGCACGGTGGTTGTTCCTGCTCCATCTCGTTGAAAATTCAGGCCTCACGATCCAAATTGTATTGACCTTCGGGGTGGTTACTCCGTTCAGAGTCAGCTCCGAGACAAGCTCCTCCTATAGTTGCCTTTCTCTTGTTCGTTTCTTCAGGATTAGGAGTTCTGGCGTCCCTGGGGAACATGCCAAAACGCAGTCCCTCAGGTATGCTTCAGTCCTGTACACCACCTCCTGTTAGGCGGCCTGCTTGGTTCCTGCTGAGCCGGCCGTCATCCACACCGTCAAATCATCGGCATAGATGGCGTGAATGATTCTTTAATGCCCTTCAGCCTCTCCGGTAGGACCCTCATCACATGGTTTAAGAGGAGGGGTGAGGTCACTCACCCCGGAGCCTTCCCTCTCTTCGGGACGTTCAACTTGTTCGACATTCAGCACAACGATCCAGATCGTATTGACCTTCGGGATGGTGACTCCGTTTAGGGTAAGCTCCGGGACAAGCTCCTCCTATACTTGCCTTTCTCTTGTTCGTTTCTTCAGAATTAGAAGGTCTGGCGTCCCTAGGGAACACGCAAAACGCAGTCCCTCAGGTATGCTTCAGTCCTGTACACCGCCTCCTGTAAGGCAGCCTGCTTGGTTCCTGCTGAGCCGGCCGTCATCCACACCGTTAAATCATCGGCATAGATGGCGTGATTGATTCTTTAATGCCCTTCAGCCTCTCCGGTAGGACCCTCATCACATGGTTTAAGAGGAGGGGTGAGGTCACTGACCCCGGAGCCTTCCTCTCTTCGGGACGTTCAACTTCTTCGACATTCAGCACCACGATCCAGATCGTATTGACCTTCGGGATGGTGACTCCGTTCAGGGTAAGCTCCGGGACAAGCTCCTCCTATACTTGCCTTTCTCATGGTTCGTTTCTTCAGAATTAGAAGGTCTGGCGTCCCTAGGGAACACGCCAAAACGCAGATCCCTCAGGTATGCTTCAGTCCTGTACACCGCCTCCTGTAAGGCAGCCTGCTTGGTTCCTGCTGAGCCGGCCGTCATCCACACCGTCAAATCATCGGCATGGATGGCGTGATTGATTCTTTAATGCCCTTTAGACTCTCCGGTAGGACCCTCATCCCATGGTTTAAGAGGAGGGTGAGGTCACTGACCCCGGAGCCTTCCCTCTCTTCGGGACGTTCAACTCCTTCGACACTCAGCACCACAATCCAGATCGTATTGACCTTCGGGGTGGTTACTCCGTTTAGGGTCAGCTCCGGGACAAGCTCCTCCTATAGTTGCCTTTCTCTTGTTCGTTTCTTCAAGATTAGAAGCTCTGGCGTCCCTGGGGAACACGCCGAAACGCAGTTCCTCAATATGCTTCAGTCCTGTACACCGCCTCCTGTAAGATGGCCTGCTTGGTTCCTGCTCAGCCGGCCGTCGTCACCACCGTCAAATCATCGGCATAGATGGCGTGATTGATTCTTTAATGCCCTTAAGCCTCTCCAGTAGGACTCTCATCACATGGTTGAAGAGGAGGAGTGAGGTCACTGACCCCGGAGCCTTCCCTGTCTTCGGGACGTTCAACTTCTTAGACATTCAGCACCACAATCCAGATGGTATTGACCTTCGGGATGGTGACTCCGTTTAGGGTCAGCTCCGGGACAAGCTCCTCCGGTAGTTGCCTCTCTCTTGTTCGTTTCTATGGGATTAGAAGCTCTGATTTCTCCGAGGAAACACGCCAAAACCCAGTCCCTCAGGTATGCTCAGTCCTGTACACCGCCTCCAGCAAGGCGCCCTGCTTGGTTCCTGCTGAGCCGGCCATCGTCCACACCGTCAAGTTATCGGCATAGATGACGTGATTGATTCTTTAATGCCCTTCAGCCTCTCCTTTAGGACCCTCATCGGCCAGTTGAAGAGGAGGAGTGAGATAACTGACCCCTGAGACTTCCCTCTCTTCGGGGCCTTCAACTTCTTTGTCCTTAGGCTCCCAAATCTCAACATCGCCGTCCGGTCTGCCAGAAAGTGTCGTACATAATTGTACGCCATCTTTCCTGAACCTTTCCCTTGTAGGCTCCTCAGCACCGCCGCGTGTTAAACATTACCAAAGACACCGTTCACATGCAGGCCTAGAATGTTGCTCTTGTTCAGAGGGCTCAGGTTGTCGATGACTTCCTCATTCTACTCTAGCAGGTCATTTTGCATCGACAGATTTTGTCTGAAGCAGTACACGGTGCTTGGTCATTGGCCTCTGTCCTCCAGATTGGGGGCCAGTCTGTTATGCGCCATGTGTTCGACCAACTCCTCACGCATGATGTCAGAGATATCGGTCTAAGATTCTAAATGAATATCGTCTTTCCATGCTCGGGTATCACCGTCACATCTGCATGTTTCATGATGGACAGAATCCTTCCATTCTCCCAGCTTTCGTTGACCTGTTTTAGCAGACAGTCGGCCATCTTGAAATCCTGGTTTCTGAGAGCCTTGCTGATTCGATCATGCCCTGGTGCCGTGCTTCTCATTAGCCCTCCCAGAGCAGGCTCCGTCGCAACTCTGGTGAAAGGTTGTTCCAGCTCTGGGTTGTCTTCTCCCTCGTTATCTGGGTAGGTGGTCGTGCCTTTCAGGGGGTGTTCTCTGAAGACTTTCGTTTTCATTGCTTCCAGTATCTCCTCAATTTTGTCCGCTTAGTTGTCGATGAGTTGCTGGATTTTTTTGTCGCGAAGTTGCCGTGGGCTCCGCCGTGTACAGCAGCAACCTGAAGATTGCCAAGGTCCTCTCGTTGCTCAATGTGCCCTGCAGCTCATCGCACACTTAGCTCCAGTTTTGCGTCACTAGCCTTTCGGCCTACTCTGCCTGTTTTGTGATCTGGGAGATCTTGACCATGAGTATTCTAATTTGTTTATGCCACTTCATCTTCTCAGCAGCCCTTGCCTCTCCTTTTACCGGTGAAGCAGGTGAGGATCCACCTCTGAGTTGTCTGTCATGAGCTGGATTGTCTTTGTTTGCTTGCTCACGGCTCCATTCACTTTCTGGGTCTACTCCTCGATGTCTGCCAGCTCCCGATTGACATTCTCCTTTGAAAAGGCAGGTCAATTCGTTAACTTTGCCTTTCCCTGCCTTGTCGGCGCCCTTTTATGTCGGACTTAAGTCTGGACAACGTGATGGTCTCTGACTCTTCCAGCCTCGACAATTCGACCTGTGGGATTCCTGCCGAGAAGGTGATGTCCGGGCTGGTGTCCCTCGAGACGCTATTTCCAATCTTTGCAGGAATCTGAGGATCATTCAGCCGCTTCGATGGATGTTTATGTGCTGCATTGTGGATATCAGTTCCTTTATTGCTGTTTGTATGGTAATCCCACGCCTCATGTGGGTGACTGAGGTCCTCCACCGCAAAAGTGTTGTGTCCTTTCGCTACCTTTTTTAACCTCCCGCAGCACCCTGTCTAGGTCCCCCAGAGTGTGTCTTGGCGGGCTATATATATTAAAAATGAATAAACTAACCTGCAGTTTCTTTTGCGGCACGATTTCTTTCAGCACGCGCTCTACTGTCTAACTATTTGGGCGCTGCTGGGTTGTGATGTTTCGTTGACCAGTATCGCCGTTTTGTTCCTAACTTCTGCGATATGTGTTTAGTATCCCTTTATTCTAAGCTTATCCGTCTCTCTTTCCTGTAGAGCTACCAGACCGGTTGTTAGTCAGCAGTAAGCTGTATTATAGTCCCTGTCTCTTGTTATAAATTGTACTACAATTCCACTGCCAAATCTTCGGTGTCTCAAGTGATCGTTCTTCTCTCGGTGCCTAGATTTCATTCTGGCTACTTGTTCCCTTACATCTAGCGGTTGTCATCTTAGCCCGCCTCCTGATCTGTTACCTCTCGTCCGCCACTGATCCGCGCTGATCGTGTGCACTGCTCACCTTTTCCATCTCAATCTGGAGATTATTCACCATCTCCTCCATTCTAAAATCAAGCACGTCCTTTAACGATCTAGTGATCCTGTTTATGTTCTCTACCATGGCGATCATAATATTTCCTACCTTTCCCTCCATCATTTGCATCATGGTTGGAGTGTCCAACCTTCACGTGTCTGTCGTGCGCCGTGCCAGCTTTATTGCTGCAATGAAGGCTCTGGCGAACAGCCCCCCTCCCCCCCAATCTGGGGTGAGAAACCCTAGCTCTGGGGCAAGGATGGGCAGTATCGCGATACAAATGTATCGCGATAGTATTTCAGAAATACATTTCGTATCTGTATTTCTGTATCGCGATACATTTTTTCACCAGTATCTGTATTCCTGTATCGAAATACATTTTGAATGCTCCGTTGTATCGCGATACAATCAGGGTGAAATGTATTTCGTTACATTTCTTGAAAATACTCCCCCCCCCCCAAACAAAAACTACAAATCCAAACGCATTTTTTTTTTACTTCTGAGGGCACAAGGTTAAGGAGATGCTGGGGCATTGTTACCATGCTGACCAAGGTTCCTTCCGATTCTCCAAACTATTTTTCTATGCGTCCTCTTTTCTCTTCTGAGAAGTGTTGCGTAGTCGGGGACTCGAACCAGGTGGCGTGCCTGGAGTGGAGTCAGAGCATCTTGTGCCGCAGGTCCTTAGGTAGGGGTTTCTTCAGTCCTTGTTTGCTGGCATCCGAAGCCCGCTGCTAACCGTCTCTCTTGCCTTAGCGTACACAGTACACCCAACCGGCAAAGCTGAGTCACAGTCCGTTGCAGCACAAGCCTGGCGGTAGTTGAGTTGAAATAGTAGAATGACTCACGCAGTGAAGTTCAACACATATTCGAATGCGTCTGCGGCTGCGCCCGTAATATTGCACGGCTCAAGGGTACGTCATCAGTCGACGGGAAAGTGACCTGCTGCTCTGGTGATCCGAAACACAGGAAGGTCAGACATGGCCTCGCTGTGCTGACCCAGACTTCGTACACCTGAGACTCGTCTCGAGCGCGCTGTTTCTCGGAGAGCTCGCGCCTGTGCCAGCAATATCAGGTCGCAATCCACGAGGTCTCTATTTGGAGTATGCAAGACGAAACTTGAGAACTGCAATCCAAGCGTCGGTGGCGGAGGGTCGGCAGGAAGGACCTTCACAACAGGGATGCCACAGTATCGTTTTTTCAACCGTAACAGAAGATAAGACATGTGTTCCTGGATGCTTCAGGTGGTCCACTATTCTTGAAAATTCCAAATGACACTGCCTGCACGATCTTCAACGAGGTGACCTACAACGAAAGTAGGTATTGTCCTTTCATATAGCAGCGTGGTAAAGTTTCATGTTCAAGGCCACAGCTACAGATAAAGAATACCAGTTCATTCCACCGTGACGTCATCTGATAAATGATGACAGGGGCGTCCTTATTGGACAGAGGCGTGGTGACGTTATGATGGGATTTAGGATGACATAGAATTGTTTTAGAGGTCGATGTCTTTTCGCGGGTGTATCTCGAAACAACCAATTCTGATTTGAACCCTTCTCGTTTGAACCCATTCGCAAAACGCCCTTCGCGTTTTAACCCTTCGCGTTTTAACCCTTTCTCATTTATACCCATCTCATTTGAACACATTCTCATTTGAACCTTTCTCGTTTGAACCTATTCCCAAAACGCCCTTCGCGTTTTAACCTTTCGCGTCTCGACCCTTTCTCATTTGAACACGTTCTCATTTGAACGCCATATTTTAAACCAATCGCCTAACGCTCTTTGCGCTTCAACCTTTTCTTACTATTTATGCCCTTCTCGGTTGAGCCCGCGTACTTAAATCTTTATTGTTTAATTAAACTCCGTCTCAAAACACGTAAGTGGCGTTTCAATCTTTTTAGAGTGCTCTTGGAATTTCAACCAGTCTCCTTTTCTGTGTTAAAAATAAATGAATAAAAATAATGGATATGTTGGCACTGAAAATAACAGTGCCGGCTACTCTATAGCAATTGTTATTCGATAAAAAAACCAGATCTAAAACAAAACAAGCACACAAACAAACAAAAATGCCGCCAGAGTTGCCATTGTACATATTATTACAATTCTAACATGTCCGTCGATCCATTTTCGTGGACTACCTGTGCCAGTGCGCACCGATGCGAACGCTTAATGTCGTGTTCCACACCAAGGCTAACTGGCGATCGCTTATCGCCCGCATTGGCAGCATCACAAAGCAACAGCCGCGGCAGGTTTCTCGCCCTACTGTGCACCTCGTCGCTCACAAAGCGCCGCCGCCACCGCTCAAGAGCATCACCAGCAAGGATCGGCAAACGATCTTCTGCCCACCCCCGCATGAATCATTTTAACCCTTTTGCATAGGATGCATCGCATTCGAAATATGTTCACAGAAATATTCCGTTTTCCATACCGTCACCTTACAAGTAAGCGATTCGCAAAGCATTATGGCATTCAAATCCTATGGCTAATCGTTAGGCTATAGCTGAACGGCTCTTCTCGAGACGCATAGTACAAAACGTTTTTTGCCGCAGAATCAGTCATCGCACCTCAATGCGATCCCATGCTCGGTAAAGCTTTATTCTGGAGCTTTGTTCCCAAAAGATGGTAATTGGTTAAACTATCTAAGATAACCGCAGCAACAAAACACGGACCATTCAAAGGCCAGAGATTGCCTTCGCCCTCCTTAGAAAGTCGCAAAGGGAGATCCTGCCATCGGCAAACTGGTCCTGCAACGATTTTTTTTTAATGTGTGTGTGCGGTGATGCGTGGCTTGGGGGCTTTCTTACCAGGCACAGATTTTTCTTCATTTCAGTCGTGAATAATCGGATGCAAATTATGCTCATCTGGCATGCCCTGTGAGGATATTGAATTATTTACAGCCGGTGTCGGAGTGATCGTACAGATCTACCATAATTGTAAATTTGCCTATGTGTCGTCCGCCATGCCATGGACTGGCATGCACTCTAGATGTCATTCTCCAAGTAGCATTTCAAGGCGTAATAAAGCTTCAGGTGCCTGGACTTCATAATGTCATTTGTTCCTCTATTTCGGTTTCCAGTGAGTGTATGCTGAAATTATTGCTTTTCCCTAGCCTGATCATGTACAAGGTTAAAATGAGAAAAGCAGTTTTGAGAATGGTCAAAAACAGAAAGTATGTTTTTAGTAAGTTTGAAATGGGAGAAAGTTTAAAATGAGAAGAAAAGTCTTTTTGAGAACGGTCAAAACCAGAAAGTATGTTTTGAGAAAATTTGAAAGGAGAAAGGTTAAAATGAGAAAAGTCGTTTTGAGAATGGTCATAACGCGAAAGTTTGTTTTGAGAATGTTTTAAGTGAGAAAGGGAGAAAAGCGAAAGTTGTTTTGCGCAGGGTTGAAATGAGAAGGTTAAAACGAGAAGGTAGAAATGCGAAAGGGTTCAAATGAGAACCACCCCTTTTCGCATCCCTCGTCAGAGAGACAGGATGTCAGGAAAGGGACCGCGGTCAGTCCTTGATGGAACGTTTTTTGAGCCCATTGAAGTCTGCTCGTCGTCCGAAATCACCACCCTCAAGGCAAAAGTGCCAAACCTACGGGAAAGTAATTTCAGGATCAAAAACTTCCACTTCAAACTTCAAGCTTCATCTCATTCGGCGTCTCAAACAAATTTGAAACATGTATTGCAGTATCAGTATTTCTGTATTTGTATTTCTGCCCTCCCCAAAATGTATTCCTGTATTTGTATTTCCAAATACTTTTTGCCTCTTATTGAAATGTATTTCCGATACGTATCGCGATACACTTTTACAGATATATTTCAGTATCAGTATTTTAGCTACTATTTTAATGTATCCCAGTATTTGTATTTCCAAATACATTTTAAAGTACTTCTGCCCAACCCTGCTCTGGGGTTCCTCTCGTGGACGGGGGGGGGGGGACAAAGAGTGGCCAGTTACCTCTAGCCTTTCCCGCTGGAGGAGGGGAGCCTGGGAGACGGAATGGTTTACCACGCAACGAGGCAGCCCTGTTAAGGGGAAGGCTGACATAAAGGTAGCGCCTCTCGAGTGTTTCCAGCGTGGGAGAGGCCGTCGTTTTTGGGCAGCATCTGCGTGGGAGCCGAGAGATTGCAAATTAATCACTGCGACGTGGCTGCGTGGTTCATGCCTGCCATGCAGTGACCGTCAGCCCCGCTGTGAGGCACGCTCGTGATTCAGAAGCGGAGTCGGATAGCGGAATCGAGCAGTGAAGGGCTCTCGCAGCCGCTGGCGTTTCTGAGGCCGTCGCATTGGCAAGTCCTGATCGCCGAATTTCTTTATTTCCATTCCCTTCCCAATTGGCTGTTTGAAAAAAAAATCCACTTGATCCAAGGATTCAATTTAATTTAATTTGAATTCGCTTTAAGTTTGCGGTGCGAAATCGGGAGCGAACAGAGGCATATTATTTTTATTTCTTCTTCTCTGGCCTCAAATCAATCATGTCTCTGCTGTATGGGTTAGCTTTCAACCAACCGTCCATGCTCCTGATCTATATGTTGCTGCAGCTTGCTCTCTAATGCCTGCTCTCTCGCCTAAGCTCTTTACTCGCTCTCTTCCCAACAATCTAAGTAATTCCCCAGTCTGTCTTTTGAGTTCCTTGATCACTTGCTCACAGTTCTTATCAAATTGGTTCCCTTGCGTGAACTCCAGAGGTGGGAACTTGCATTGTCTTCCAGCCCTTCGGGGTTAACTCCCTCGGCCACTCTCATGCGGCGATCTGCCCTGACACATCTGCTGCTTGCTCGCTCCCTGTTGCGGCACTGCCACCTGTTGCGTCGACGACACCTGCTGCGTTGCTCTTTGTTGTAGCTGCTGCGCCGTTTGCCTGGTATCGTCGCTCCTCGTTACTTCTTTGTCTCCGCTGGCGTTCTCGCTCACGTGAAAAGGTGCGAGTCTCGGCTTCAGCCTTCTTTTACAAGCCTTGCTCGTCGTCTCATGTAGTTGGTCACATATCTTGCACCCGGATTGACATTCGTGGTCTTCTTGGGTCACCTCTTCACCGCACCTTGAACATTATCTTGTGTCCGGGCTCGGGCAAGCGTCCTGCAGTGGGACAGCTTCGCCGCAGGCCCTGCAGTACTGTGCAGACCTTCTGCGCGGTCTGTATAGTTTGTATGCACTGCCCACCTCACATTGAAGGGCACGTGAGGCCCCTCAATGGTCAGCAGCGCTGAGTTGAGCTACCCCAGCATTCGGGAGTGCATTATGTTGTGTCATTCTGCGGAGAGTAGCTCTATCAGCTACCGTTCAGACGTCTCCGTCTCCATTCCGTGTGCCAGTCCTCTTACCATTCAGGATATTGGGTTGAGGTATGGTAGACGCTCGTAGGTCGCACTCTAGTTGTTGGACCTTTTTAACCTCATGAGATTTGGCAGCGGCGGCGGCAACTGCATCACGTACTAAATCTACGAACAATCGTAGGCCAAAGTGGAAGAAAGCGCTGGGGGTTATCAAGGTGCTACTAAGCTGGCCGTGACCGATGGACTGCGACTGCTGCGCTGGGCTACAATCAGCTCATCAATTCCTGCCCGCCGGTGATCGGGCAATAACACTACGAGCCGTCCGCAACTCGTCTTCAAAACACGTCTGTCTTCGCTGTGTCCGTCATTTGGCAGCGGCGGCGGCAACTGCATCACGCACTAAATCTACGAACAATTGCAGGTTGGTTCTAACTTCCTTGACTACTAGTATAGTGTTGCTGTTGCTTTTGCTGTCGCTGCTGCCCAGCCTAGCGTGTTGGTGTTGTTCATTTTCATTGTTTTTTTCTATGTCGAAAGACGTAGTCAAACTGTTGAATGAATTCAAAGATGAACTTAAACAGGAGCTCAAGATGTTCAGGGAGTCACTTGAGAGGTATATCAAAACAGAGTTACGTGATATACGTGCCGATTTAAAAGAATTAACGGAAATAAAAACAGGAATGAACTTTATTAACCAGGAGCACGAATCAATGGAGCAGTCACTCGCTTTAATCAGAAAAGAAAACTCTGGCTTGAAGAAAGAAAACGCTGAACTGAACGGTAAATATGGCGAACTGGCCAGAGCTCTGAAGGAAACCGAACACAAGTTAGTCAGCTGCTAGCTATACTCACGCAACAACAACCTCGAGGTGAAGGAAATCCTGAAAGACCAAGCTGAAAATGTCGACCAACTGATAAGTAAACCCTGTGAAGTAATCGGCGAGCCGATAACCAAGGCGGACGTTGAAGCATGCCACCGCGTGCCGACTAAAGATAGGGAAAAGAGAAATATCATTGTTCGCTTCCAGAACCGTAACTGTGTCCTGGAAAAGGCAAAGAAAAAAGGAATCTCGTGTTGCGGCCTTGGCCTCTCAATGGAGGCTCCAGTTTATGTAGCCGAGCATTTTTCCCGTATTTGAAGAAACTGCTTGGGATGACGATATCTAAGAAACGTGAGCATCCTTGGCTATATGTGTGGGTTCGAAACGTAAAGATATTCGCAAAAAAGTTGGCGACACCCCTATTATCAAGATTTCGAAAGAGGATGATCTGAGTCAGATTGGTTGAATAATGTTGGTTGTTTTCTGCTAGTGTACTGGAGCATTATGGCAGAGAACCTTGACGTGTTGACGCCTGACCAATTGAAGTTTTGTTTATGATTAAAAAAGGTAGAAATACTTTCAGTTTTTTTCATTTAAATCTACAATCTGCCAGGCCCAAGGGAGATGCTCTAATGATACTTTTGTAGCGTGAGCTACACTGGCCGAGGTTGAGCAGTTTCGCGTCTCTCCCAGAGAGCCGTGCTGCGCATGCGCGAGGAGCAGTGACGTCACACGGCGCACAGCTGGCGCGCCGGAGTGGCCGCCGCCGCGCGCTCCGCCGCCGCCGCGCGCACCTCGCCGGTCTGCGCATTCGAGAGGAGTGACGTCATAACCGCGGCAGACGCTCTGGCGCCGGCGCGTGCCCAGCTGTGCGCCTCCGTTGCACAGTAGCCAACTCTGACGCTGCACCGGGGCCGCTTGATAGCGCCTCTTATTTTCGTTTTTTCGCTACACGAAACCTCATACACGTAGGTGTGCGACGTAAGCACGTTGCACAAAAATAACTATCACCGCGCGACGCAAAAAAGAATTTACATTATCGCGCGACATAGCATCAAGCACAACGAAATATCATCGGAATTTCGCGCCAGCTCACTCTGTCCATTCTTATCACGCGTCGCGTGATCGTCAGCGCAATTTTTTGATTCCGTTCAGAGTTCATTTAGTATTATTATGTTAACAAAAACATGGTATAAAAATTATGATGATTTTTTTGTACTTCCTGGATATAACCATTTTTATTTATATCGTGGGTATGGACGTGGTGGCGGTGTCTCGTTGCAAGTAAACTTTTCTGACCTCAAAATTCTTTCCGATTATTCTATCGTGACAGGGAACTATAATATACTTCGTGTTAGAAGATAACGGGATATATTTTCCGTTTTGTATCGTCCACCTAGGGGAAACATTGAAGTATTTTTAAATTTTTTAGAAACATTATTTTGTTTTGCAAATGAGGAAGAATGTGCGCTCTTTCTTGGTGGAGATGTTAATATAAATCTGCTAGAGGAATCACGTCTTAGAGATGACTTTCTTTCTTTACTTACGTCTAACAACTTTTGTAATGTCATTGTCCCTCTCAGTCGTGTCGCAACCACGTCATCAACATTGATTTAGTTGTTTGTGGCAAGTTGCGAGGAAAGTTGCACTAGTGCTGGTGTTTTAGCTTATGGTCTAAGTGATCACTTACCAATTACTATGTTTATACACAAAACTGCGCCCCAGGCCACTGAGCTTGTTAAGAAAGATAAGGAACCCACTAACATGACCTGAAGTATACATCTCACTACACTAGAGCAATTCCGATTAATTATTTCTAGAACTAAGTGGGACACTGTATCTCTGCAACAACTGCCAATGAAGCGTACAATGAATTTTTTAATATATTCAAAAATATCTACGACAAGTGTTTTCGGTAGAAACAAATAAAACAGTTAAAAAAACGCAAGCCCTGGGTAAATAGAAAGTGCTGGAAAATGATTCAGAAAAAAATAAACTCTATATTGTCTTCCTTAAAACAAAAGCACCTGAGGACCTTGCTCTTTTTACACCATTTAAAAATACATTGAACATTGCTCTAGGTCAGGCGAAACAAACCTACCTCAATAATTTATTTAATGAGTCATGCATAGATAGAACAGATATGGTATGGAAACGGCTAAATGAAGTATTAAAACGTTGTCCCTCTAAGCCAGCTAGGCACGTAATACAAAGAGATGGAGTAACATTGCAAGGAAAAGTTCTCGCTGAAGCTGTCAATAGTTATTTGACTAAGCTTGTTAGTAGCATACATATACCTTCATCAATGGCGTATACGAAGCATAGAAACAAACACACCGCAGTTCTCTTTCCAACGGATCAAAATGAGATAACTTCAGTTATGTCATCTCTTAAAAATAGCAACTCCTGTGATATAGACAATTTGCAGATCAAACCAATTAAGCACGTTTTGAACGTTCTGTCCCCTGTATTAACACACATTATGAACTTCTCATTGTCCAGTGGTATTTTTCCTAAAAGGATGCAAACTGCAAAAGTCATTGTTTTGTTTAAAGGAGGGAACAAAAATGAATTTTCGAATTATAGGCCAATATCAATACTACCTGTGTTTTCAAAATGCCTTGAAAATATTATTCACAATAGAGTCACAGGTTTCTGCACTAAATTTTCATTAATTTTTGACTCACAGTACGGCTTTCGTAGAGGTCGATCAACGGAGTTCGCCTTGCTAGAACCGCAAGAAGGTAATTTTAAAGTCGTTTGAAGAAAAAAAGTTAATTTTAGTCGTCTTCATCAATTTTTCGAAGGCGTTCGACCGTATTGACCATACTACCCTAATGAAAAAGCTTGAATTCTGTGGACTTCGCGGTGTACCTTTAGAACTTTTACGATCTTACTTTAAATTTCGGCAGCAATATGTCGTAATAAATGAACACAGTTCTTCTGTCCTACCCATTAGAGCTGGAGTACCGCAAGGTAGCATTTTAGGTCCTTTGTTATTTAATCTATACATAAACGATATTGTTAATATCAGCAAAGCCCCATCCTTCATCATTTATGCCGATGATACAAGTCCATTTATTCAGGTACAGAGATAGAAGACTTTGTTAAAGAAACGAATGCTTCACTTGAGAAGCTATATGATTGGAGTGAAGTTAACTCACTAATAATCAATACGAGCAAAAGCAAGGCTGTTCTTTTAAAACCTAAGAATACACATGTTTCTTTTTCTTTAATATTATCTTGGGCCCCACTGTCATAGAAATTGTGCCGAACGTCAAAATGCTCGGAGTCTATTTTAATGAACAGATGGCTTGGGCTTATCACGTTAATAATGTTCGTAAAAAGCTATCAGGAGTACTTGGGAAACTATGACAATTCAGACATTTATTGCCTCGGCACATAAAAATGGTTAGATACAGGGCCCTTTTTTACCCCATCTGAACTACTGTAATTTAATGTGGAGTACCACATCTCTGTCAAATGCTAACAAATTACACCTTTTTGAAAAAAACGGCTGTTCGTACAACACTCAATGTTCCTTTCAATACACATACACCTCCATTATTTAAAGAACTGCGTCTAATAACTGTCCCTAACCTATATGAGTGTACTCTACTAACACTATATAGATCAGCCCTCCGTTCTAACGAGCCTTTCCTTGGACATATTTCAAACTTAACACCAAATATCCGGGAATACGACGTTCGTGAGGGGGAGCATTGGAAAATACCAACAAATCGTACAAATTAAGGGTTCCAAATGCTAAGGTATAATCTTCCATTTGTTCTAAATAAGCTTCAGAAGAATAATTTGACAAATATCGAGAGGCTGGATCTTAGTACAATTAAAACGTTTTTCCTGCATTAAAATTTCGCTTGTATTGTGGGGTCGTGTGTTCTGTATGTTTCAGTTATCCTTGAGGTACTAAGATTAGTATTTTTTAGTCCTGTCATGTACCTAAATATGTTATGTGCCAAGATATGTCGTCATATGCCTTATATATATATTTTTGCTATATTTGATAGTGTTATTAACTGATGCTGTTCTTCTTGTTCTTTTTGATTTTTTTTTTGCTTAATGTTAAAAGCCGAAAAATGAATATTAAAACTTGATGTGTAGTACGTCGCCGTGTGCCAATTGAAAGGCTGCAGAGGCCTTGTCAAGTCAAACTTTTGACTTTTTTCCCCTGCAGCCTACATGAGTTTCTGATGTGAAATAAAGGGATTGATTGATTGGTTGAAAATATTCAAGGCGAAATCTTCGCTCGCCGTGCTTGACAAGATTAGGTTTTGTGCCCAGTGCGTCTTGATTGTCACCTCTTCGTAGAACTCCTTGGCTTGTATTCCACCTGCCATCGCCAAGGCCTTGCAATATGGCTCGGTCTGTTCATGACGCCACCTTCATCCCGGTCCTCCGAATGAAGGCGACCTCGCACTCGTCCTCCGGTAGCGGAAAAATCCTTCTCCTTCTCTGGGAACCTCCAGCATCTCCCTTCGGAATATGACTATTAGCAGCTTGCCCCATCAAGCCCGCCACGTCAACTCTCATATTTGCCTTTTTAAACCTTCCTGCTGTCCTTGAGGATTGAGAACCAAAGGCCGGTTTGGTACAGGGTCCTCCCGCTGTCCTCATTAAAACACGCGGGCACCTCCTCCACGTCTTTTTCTTTTTGGTCCGGCATCTCGGTTTCATCACATAACCTTTTCTACGAGATCTGCTTCATACATGTTTATATGCACCACGCCTAAGGGGTGTGCTCCCGGTTAGGCCTAAGGTTAGGCTCAAAGCCGGCTGCTCTCGGCCGCACCGGTGTTGACGCCCGTACCCTTTGCGAGGCTTAGCTTTTCTTCCCCGTGCTACAACTTCAAGGGGAGAAATGTTGTTTTGAAAGTACACTGAAAGGAATAAATGTAGCGTCCCTCAATTTTGCCTCTCTTGCAGAGTTTGCTGAAACTACAAGTTTGGAAATACATTGAATAAATCCGTAATAATTGCCGCAAAACGCGGGAGGCAATGTCGAGCCGGCGAGCGCCCTCCATTCGTTGCAGTTGAGAAGACCTGCAGTCAGCACTATGTAATAATTATCCAAAGAAGACGCAGCATCAGCGTACAAATTACGACGACCAGCAAGGGACGATGTCGCCGCTCCAACGGAGCTAGGCATCCTACGACCGTGTCTGGCGAGCGCCGGAGCAGAATCTCCCACGTCAAATAGAGAGTGGACGCCAAGTTTGCTGACTTTGTGCCACGGTGGCCTATATTAGCTGTTCGAACGCGAACGCCGGACGCCGAACATATTTTATAGGACGAAGCGAGATATCCAGGCCGTGCCCACTAAAGTATAAAAATTTACATAGTTTGGAACAGAATAACATAATAAACGTAAAAAGGCTGCAATGGCCACCCCTAAAATTGTCGTGAAAACGCATTCTCATTGGTAGGATCACGATGAATGAAGCATTTTTTCCAGCTTTGGTTAGCACACAGCACGTGAAGCGTCAAAAGGATGCAGCTGAGCTTCATCTATACCTTCTTCCAATGTATAACATCAGCATTTTGTTTCGGGGCCTTTTGGAGTAAAATAAAGAAATACCTCTGTGGGTTTTGATATAAACAGGAATATTATCCAGAAATGGCGTCGTGTAATCAACTGTGTGCTCCAGATTAAGACACCGCGTATGCTGTCGTAATCAAAGCTAATAAAAATGTCTCTGAAGACATTTACACAATTGATATTGTTATGTCGCACACTAATTGAACCTTGCACTCGTGTCAGTTGAGATGTGTGCCATCCCGAGTAATCGTGCACGATTACTTGGGATGACACACATCTCAACTGACACGAGTGCAAGATTCAATTTGTGTGCGACAGAACAATATCAATTGTGTAAATATCTTCAGAGACTTTTTTATTAGAATTGATTACAACAGCATACGCGGTACCTTTAATCTCCAGCACGCAGTTATTACACGACGCCCTTCCTGGATAATATTCCTGTTGCGAAACACGAGAAACGAGAGGATGCGGCGAAGCGGCGAGAAGACCATAGACTTAATATAATAATCTCGAGAGAAAGGTCTAATGTATTCGGACCGTTTCGATACGGCGGGGCATGGCGCGGGAGTCGGTGGTTCGTGTTGGTAGTCCCAATAAATCCATGTCGCTGGCGACGCCTTAAGGTACGTAGATTTATAACAGAATGACTCTAAGCGCCGTTCACACACTTGTGACCGAGTACGACCGAGTGAGACCTGACCGATTTTTAAGCCTCTTGCGACGTCTTAGGACCGGATGCGCCACCGCAGAGCTGGTCCTAAGAAGTCTCAAGAGGTTTAAAAACCGGTCTGGTCTCTCTCGGTCGTACTCGGCTGCAAGAGTGTGAACGGGCCTTTAGTCACAGCCATAGGTCCGACTGAACAGCCAATTCCGCGCTGTTTACTTGTTTCACCTAAGATATCATGGGCTTTCAGCACTCATTTCCATGCCGGGGGCCTAAAGACGGGATAAAAACGCGTCGAATCAGAAGCGCGGACGTCGGTGGCCCCCGAAGAAACAAACGAGAAAATGAGCGAAGGAAAGCGTGAATGAAAGCAGACGTGAAGTTAGGCGTGCCCGTTTTGCCACCAATAGTTTAAGTTGTGCGAGTGCTCGTCAAGTTTATATCTTTACAGAGCTTTCGCGCCACTTCCGGCCGCCATGACAGGGGTAGGGTAATTCTTGCGGTTCTTGTTTATTTGTGTATCGATGTTTGCACGACGACACTTGGCCCAATAACGAACAATTTCGTGAGAAATACGCCCTAGAAATGCCCTAGTGTCGTGTTCATAAATCGCCGAGTAACAGCGGCATGAACAATACGTAACAAATAACGTTTATCGAGACGGGAGACGCCGCCAACGCCGCCGAGCCGCCGAGGGTCGCCGAGCTTGTGTGATCGCAGGACGGTGGCGACGGTGCTCGCCTACTTCGAGGATCTGCCGACAGATGGCGCAACATGAGAAACGAGAGGATGCGGCGAGATGGCGACAAGACCATAGAGTTAATATAATAATCTCGTGGAAAAGGTCTAATGCATTCGGACCGTTTCGATACGGCAGGGCATGGCGCGGGAGTCGGTGGTCCGAATTGGTTGTCCCGAAAAATCCGTGTCGCTGCCGACGCCTTAAAGGGGCTGTGCAACAATTTTCAGACTTTGGGCAATTAACCGCAGAAATTAATCTGCGTCACCTATGAAACGAAAAACAGAAAACCGCATTTTCTTCCGAGCGCTAGTTCTCATTTAAAAAAAAGAAACAAATCGAAGGTCGCAGTGCCTCTCAACTCCCCACGCGACTCTTGAGTGACGTACTCTGGAGGTTCACGTGGTTTCCCCGTGGGCACACTCTTTAGAAACCCCAGCCGCTTCCTCTGCGATTGACGACTTAGAAAGGATTAGCCTCGTCGAAGGTCGCGGTGAGCGATGGACACAAAGGACGGTTCGTCACGGGGCCGACGGCGAGTGCTGCAGCGGAGGGGGACAGGGTTTGTTGACTTCCGCGTACCTCCAGAGACGCCGTCATTTTAGTTCCTGTAGCCACCACGGGCGGCTGCAGATCGGCAAATAATTTGTTTTTTGCCTTGCAATTACGCAGCAGAATAGCAGTTTTTCGGCGAAAGGTGACGCGTTTTTGGTCACTTGGGCTTGCATGAACGGTATAAAAAATGCAGTATGGCAATTCTTTCAACGTTAAAACCGTTGCACAGCCCCTTTAAGGTACACTAAAAAACACCTAAACATCGCCTTTAAGGTCTTTACCAATTAATTTTCTAGCTTACGCAGAAAAACAAACAAAGAACCAGAATAGTGTATTGTATAAACAAAACAAAGTTGACACGCTCTGAAGCAACTGCAACTCGTCGCGGCAAAAAGAACGCCTAACCTTCTGCTCGCTATTACTTACTTACAAAAGACGCAAAGCTGAACATAAGCTTACTCGATAATTGTTAATATTATATTGAGATGGTGACGTGAATAGAGGATTACTAAAAATTGCTGTAAAAACCTTTATTTTATGTTATCTTTAGTGTCCATTTGAGTCACAAAAGGCGTTAGGTTAGCTCCCGTTGCGCAATTTTCTGCATTAGGTTGCAAACGGTCTACTGAAACACGAAGAAGCTGCTCCGGTACGGCACATATAGCAGAGATCGCAGCGGATTGCGTATAGAGTTGTGGGAGTGAATAAATGATCTATTAAAACTCAAAACACGAGGCTTTTTAAGTTTTTCCAATATGGTAGCGTGAAGTTTTCAAGCTGTTAGACTATCACAAAAAACAGTCCTCTTTTAGTTGTCTAATTCGATGCGAAAGTCATAGTTCGTGTGTCTTTATCACACACGGCACTTACGTGTATTTTTTTTTAAATATTGCATATAGAAATTTATAACAATCTTACGTTCCTGAGATACCGGTGACAAAGTATGACTCAAATTTGTTCTCTCCTGTTGCAACGAAACATGTTAAATATTGTTTGGTTGAAAAATTTATTGAAATACTTGGGCAAGAATTATAATTAATGATTGCCCACGAAAACTTAAAAAAAGTTTGCTCTAATGCAGAACATAGCAATCAAGCAATAGCCTGAGTGCAATGTTCAGCACCTGTGTACTGCTTTTCTACATGCATTGTCCACATAATTCATAAAGCTACTATTTAAAATATAATTATTAAATTCTAGTTAATGAAATTAATTATTAAAATTTGCATTTCTCAAGTGTTAAAATATAAGATGGGGCAATTCCAGGAGGCAACTAAAATACGTATTAGGTACGAGTAATATTTGCTGAGCTTCTCGTGTTTACGCGACAAATGATGGCAGCCACCGGCCAAGTCGGATTCAAAAATAAGAATGCCAAATATAGAGATAGTGTGAACATTGCATACGTAAAGAAAAGCGAAAAAAGAAGCCAGAGTCCGGTGTTGCTACGTTGTTGCTGTGTTTTGGGTGTCTTTCTGTTTTTGGTTCGTGTATTCCGCACGTTCAGCGCTAGATCCGCATAGGGATGGAGCTACGGTCACAGGCAGCTTGCGTGGTTGTACTCGTACCGACTTCCTGCATTGAAATGGCCTTCTGGTTTAACGCGCTCGGCGCGTGTGTAGTCAGAAGAGGTAGGAACGAATCGTTGCTCCCGCGCAAGCAAGTGTAGTTTGCAGACCGTAGGTTGAGGCAGTTGCTCAAGTGCTTGGGTGAGTAGGCATAAATCCCCTTGAAGTGTTTGCGTTCGTCTTGATTTTTATCGAGCGACTTTACGTAGGCGAGGCTCGGGTTGATTAGACCTATTGGTAAAGTTCCCAAGCACCCAGGAGAATGCTGGGAATGCATGTCTACGCACCGCACGCACGCGCTCACCTTCCCTTTCTAAAAGATTCGAAGTAAACAACTAAAATGACGCGTCGACATCAGCACGTGGAAGATGCCATTTATTGTAGACATTTACTTTAGAACAGCGGCGCGTAGACCCTCATTTCCTGCACTTTGATTGGTCATAGCCCCTCTATACATGCAAAGCCTGGCAGTTTGACCACTGAGCCATAGAGTGCCCGGTCGCGGATTTGGAGCGCAAGGATCTGGTAGCAAAGAGCATCAAAGACCCACTTCTCGGGGAACCTGGAGGTCAGCGCACAGCTTTTGCAGCGAAGAGTACTTCAAACACACTTGTTCGGTCGGGAGCAGTGCGTTTCGGCGTCTCGCCACAGCGGGGCGCCAGTCACCTGGCTCTCCTCTCACCCGTTGTCTCCCGCTCCCCCTTTTCCATAGGCCTATTGTTCATTGAATGCTCCTCTTGGTTCATACGGGCTGCCATAAACAGGCAATCACTCCTTTAATACTTGATAAAAAAGCAGTCCGTATACACTGTTTGAGGCGTGTCTGTTCCTTGTAGGACGGTCGTCTAACATTGGTAATACAAGTGCGGCCTGCAGTCACGTTCAAAGCATACATGTATAAAACAAACGTGTTTCGAATTTCCTGAGGCGTGTCCGCTGTGACTTCTGTCATCATGTCTGCAGCGAATATTTACCTTTGTATAATAAATATAATAATACTTTTATACATTGTGCCCAGTAACATCCGAAGCCGCCTAAACACTGGTCCATTCGTTAGAAGCAAAACAAGAATACAAATAAATAAAGAATGAGAAAGGTAAGAAATGCAAACAACGAAATAGAACAAAATACTCAGCAGTGACTCAGTATATACATCACTGCATACATGCCGCAAGCACTTTAAGAGCGCAGCTCTAAGGCGCCCGTTTCCGGCTTGAGCGGCGTCGCCGTCGCCGTCGCCGTCGGCGTAACCGTGAGGTCACATCACCCCCGTGAGGTCACGTGACCCCGGTGACGTCGCGTGACCTCACGGTTACGCCGACGGCGATGGCGACACCACTCAGAGGGAGGAGTAGCAGGCAGGATGAGGAGGTGGGGAGGAGGGAGGAGGGGTATACCCTCCCTCAGTACCCTTCCCTCCTCCTCCTCAAGAGCGGCGCTCTAATTCGGCGTGACAGGGAATTGTAAAGGTTTTTTTTTAATCGGGACAAATCTCTATTGAAAATGTCTATATCAGAAGAGTCGGGAGGGTTTAACTAGTTTTGAATGCGTACCGAAGGTGACATAAAATATGTATGGTCAACGTGGAAATGGCGGTTATTTGGAACATTTTTTCCAGGTGTGTGACAGTGCTCAGATGAGAGTAAAGAGCTAATGTCAAAGTAACTGTGTATACATTTAAACAAAAATACAAGGTCGCGCTAAGACCGCCTTGCTGCAAGTTCAGATATCTGTAAATTCTAGCAAACCTTTTCTGTATACGTTCTAGATTTTTGAGGCAGTCATACTAAGACTGTTCCAGATCACTGAAGAAAAATCATGTTTTGGGAGAACTATTCTCCGGTAAAGAAAAAATAGAAGATATACACTCGAAACACGTTTGCTAAACCGTGAGATTACACCGAGAAGTCTCAAACAAAAGCTCACAACATGCGACACATGCCAGATAAAAATAAGTTTGGAGTCAAGCACAACTCCAACGACTTTTACACGCAGTAGTCGGTTAATGGCCGCTCTTCCTAAGCGGTACACAAAATAAGTAGGAATACGAAAAGTGTGACTGGGGCTAAATAAACCTTCAAGATATTTACTTATTTACTTATCTATTAATTTGTATATTACATTCTGCTGATCAAGCCGGATGTGCAAAAAGAAGAGGAATACCAATCACAAGCAAACACATTAAACATACGTGACAATAAATGCCACGATCTCGAGGCACTTTCGAGAGTCGTCTTGAGGGGTCCTCATTTACTCATCTAGCCCGCAGGCGCAGTAGTGACGCCGATATTGCTAAGTGTTCCCGAATACCCCCTTTGACACATGGATCCATATCTGTTCCCGCAAAATGACTGAATTCAGTAGAGATATGGCACCCAATTAATTTTAGATTGCACAGTCGAGTAGCTGTTTACACAATAATACCCTAACAACTTGAAGCCAGGTAAAAAATATATACTTCAATTTTGCATGCATTGGCACTCTAATTTAGCACGCAAGTGCGAGTAGGAGTGTAAATGCTGTTTGAAGATGTTAAAGGGCACATATGCTTAAAGGAAAATATAAAACTGATAAAAATCCGTTTACGGAATAGCGTGCCGTGAGAGGCCGAACTACAGAATCATCTTCTGCCGGAAAAAAACAACAAACGGTTTCCAGTTTCCTCCCTCCATTCGCTCATGCCGCCTTCTCTCCTCCTGACCGACGGGAGCGCGTCTCTGAGCTACTCCCAGCAGAAACGAAAATGGTCTCCCTCTTTTGCGAGTGTAAATAAGGACTTAAGGAAGAGTTTTCTCCGCTCTTGCTGTCTTCTCTCCTCCCTGACCTCACGGGAGCGCGTCTCTGAGCTACTCCCAGCAGAAAAAAGAATGGTCTCCCTGTTTTGCGAGTGTAAAAAAGGACTTAAGGAAGCGTTTTCTCCGCTCTTGCTATCTTCTCTCCTCTTGACCCCACGGGAGCGCGTCCCTGAGCTACTCCCAGCAGAAACGAAAATGGTCTCACTCTTTTGCGAGTGTAAATAAAGACTTAAGGAAGAGCTTTCTCCGCCCTTGCTGTCTCCTCTCCTCCTGACCACACGGGAGCGCGTCTCTGAGCTACTCCCAGCAGAAACGAAAATGTTCTCCCACTTTTGCGAGTGTAAACAAGGACTTAAGGAAGAGTTTTCTCCGCTCTTGCTGTCTTCTCTCCTCCTGACCTCACGGGAGCGCGTCTCTGAGCTACTCCCAGCAGAAAAAAGAATGGTCTCCCTGTTTTGCGAGTGTAAAAAAGGACTTAAGGAAGCGTTTTCTCCGCTCTTGCTATCTTCTCTCCTCTTGACCCCACGGGAGCGCGTCCCTGAGCTACTCCCAGCAGAAACGAAAATGGTCTCACTCTTTTGCGAGTGTAAATAAAGACTTAAGGAAGAGTTTTCTCCGCCCTTGCTGTCTCCTCTCCTCCTGACCACACGGGAGCGCGTCTCTGAGCTACTCCCAGCAGAAACGAAAATGTTCTCCCCACTTTTGCGAGTGTAAATAAAGACTTAAGGAAGAGTTTTCTCCGCCCTTGCTGTCTCCTCTCCTCCTGACCACACGGGAGCGCGTCTCTGAGCTACTCCCAGCAGAAACGAGAATGGTCTTCCTCTTTTGCGAGTGTAAATAAGGACTTAAGAAAGAGTTTTCTCCGCTCTTGATGTCTTCTCTCCTCCTGACACCACGGGAGCGTGTCTCTGAGCTACTCTCAGCATAAACTGAATGGTATCCCTCTTTTGCGAGTGTAAATAAAGACTTAAGGAAGAGTTTTCTCCGCTCTTGCTGTCTTCTCTCCTCCTGACCTCACGGGAGCGCGTCTCTGAGCTACTCCCAGCAGAAAAAAGAATGGTCTCCCTGTTTTGCGAGTGTAAAAAGGACTTAAGGAAGCGTTTTCTCCGCTCTTGCTATCTTCTCTCCTCCTGACCCTACGGGGGCGTGTCTCTGAGCTAAAATGTGAATGGTATTCCTCTTTTGCGAATGTAAATAAGGACTTAAGGAAAAGTTTTTTCCGCTCTCGCTGCTCGTCTACGACATCCACTTAAATTCAGCTGAAAATAACACAGCAGACAAAGCATGCAAACATGCTTCAACAATATTGTCGGAAAACGAGGGCATTTACTGCTCGAAAATTGCGCAAATTGTTCCATTAGATACACGCTTTCGATTTCACGTGCCATATATATTTACGTTGCTTTTTGTTTCTTTTTGTAAAAACAAGTTTTTTCTGCAGAACTTTTTTCACCGATATTCTCAGTTCTGCGAGATTTTCGGGGCTGTTTCGGATTCGTGTAACTTTTTACCGTCCCTCAGCGTTCCCGGTATCGTTAAGAATCAAGTCGGCTGAACACGAAAAAAAAACAAAAAAAAACGAAGACACGAAGGAAAGGACTGGAGAAGTACACATTCGTCCAGTCCTCTCCGTCATGTCCTAGTTGTTTCCGTGTTCAGGTGACCGGATCGGCAACAGTATGTACCAACTATCTTCACTAAGTCCCGTGACCTGTTCCCCGGTATCAACTGCTATTTTCGCAATTTATATGGCACCGGCTGACGGAAACTCGTCTGCTCCCCGGGCCTCGACTAGTTCTTCCATGCTCGCCCACCGCCCCAAACCATAATCATTGGTTCCTTCATGCAACGTCATAAAGTTGGTGCAAGTCTTGGCTGTTTCATTTTCTGCCAGCCGTCATGCAGCCTTCCAGCGTACATGCGGTGCCTCATCCTCCGCCTCCGAAGACTACTCTCTTACATTCTGCGCGCACTCCTCGTTACTCCCGGTTGCGTTACCTCCTCCCAAATTGCTACTCTGGGGTGTTCGAGAGAGCGCATCAGCAACCTCGTCCTTCGAGTCCTTTCAGTATTCGCCTCGAGGAGACACCTGCTGAGCTGTGCCGTGAGACAAGTCGTCAAGCTTCCAACTGACTTTATCTCAACGGGCGTCGTTAGCGTTAGTGAACGACCCATTCAACCAATCCGTGGAACTCACTGGGTACGACCAGAAGCAGAGGCATACTGACCGGGGCCAATGTATGGCGCCATTTTTATGTGGGGTCACTCTATAATAATCGCTGCCCTATCGGCCAGTTCTTCGCTCGTTTCCCAAGCAGTGACACAGTACAACGAGAATACAGCGAATGGGCTTACTGTACTTCCCGGTTGCTCTTCCTCGAGAGCCGGCAGTCCGGTCCAGCCGACCCTGGTTGTCTCCCGTCATTCAGACCTCGAAGCCGGAGTTCGTGTTCAGGCCGGCGGATCGTCCTTCCCACGCCAGCGCCACGTAGGCTAGCTGTTCCGGACCACATTGCCCGAGTTTCGCTGCGGAACCACTCCGGAATCGTCATGCCCAGGGCTCGCCGTTCCCGCCGGTCCTGGTCCGAACCTCGCTGGACGGCCGCTCCGGGGATCTCTATGGGCCAGACCGGCTCCATGGTTCCTACCCGGTACAGCCTCGCGCAGCGTGCTCTGACTCGCGTCAGCGCGTGTGTCCATAGCCCCGTCGTCTTCCACCCTCCTCCTCTCCCACACATGGCGTATACGTCGTAGGGTACATGGGGGTATTTCAATGGTTTAACATGCTGTTTCTCACATACTCGTGAATGCATGCGAATGTGAGAGGATATGTATTCTCACGATCACTGGCATCTTGTATGACAAGGTCGCTATTAAGCTTGAAGAGCTTGCAAAATAAATGGCGGCAATAATTGCAAGCACGAGCGCGTAAAATAATTGGGAAGTAGAGCTCGCAAGCAAACATTGGTCAGCAGATCGCAGGTCTTTCGGAACTGGAGGAATTAATTTTCTGGGCTGGAGGTATTGTCCCTAAAACAATTACAGGCACTTACGTGCCAAGTGCTTTGAGAGGACGTACTGCGACTGCTGGATGTGAAGAAAGCTGCTTGGATGTTGAAGTAAAGTTAATTTGATTCATTATAAACAATAATCCCATAATCCAACTGGCACATCGATAAAACCAACTGCGTTTAGAGTCTTGAGCAGGGGCGGATTAATGGGTCCGGCTTGAGGGGTGGGGGAGCTCTGAAAATAGATGCAACGTAATGAAGTGATTTAACAAAAAGTTCCGTTGGTCTAATTGGTTTATGACTGGATAGAAGCGCCAAAGGACAGGGACAAAGTGAAGAAGGTATCGACAACACAAAGCGCACACGCAACAGAAAGTTTGTTAGAAAGGCACTGACATAAATACCTGAATAAAACAATGTCACTTCCAGTCACTGCACTTTCTCTCTAAAAATAATATTTTTTATTATCTGACAGGGCTACAGACGGTTCACTGATACACCTATCGGCGCCCCTTGGTTTGATGACAAACGGTTCGTGAATTTCCCTAGTTGTTTTTCCGTTGAGTCGTTCCAGTATGGTTTTGTTTGCCTACGAGGGGGTGCACGGGCATAGATTGCAATGCATTGCAAACTGCCCATACGGCATCTGTTTGATTGCTGCTGCGTGTTCTCTCGCACGGTCATTTACGCAGCGGCCTGTTTGCCCTACGTAGGTGTGCCCGCAAGATAGTTGAAGGTCGTAGATGACAGAGGTTGTATACTCCAAAAACGTCTTTTAGAGCGCAGCTCTTAGGTGCCCGTTTCAGGCTTGAGCGGCATCGCCGTCGCCGTCGCCGTGGGCGTAACCGCGCGTTGATTTATGGGACGTTTCCCATGATGACGTTACGAGGGTCACGAGTGACGTAACGAGTGTCACTAGGCTCACGAGTGACGTCACGAAGGTCACGACGAAGGTCACGACGAAGGTCACGACCTTCGCTCGTGAAGTTCTCGGCCTTCACGAGGCCTTTACGAGTGACATCATGAGGGTCACTAGTGTCACAAGTGGCGCCACGAGGGGGGAGCGGGGCGGGGAGAAGAGAATGAGAGGAGGGATGGTAGAGGGGAAAGGGAGGAGGAGCAGGAGAAGGAGAGGGTACAGAGGAGGAGGAGGGGCACACCCTCCTCTCCGTACCCTCTGCTCCTCCTCCTCAAGAGCTGCGCTCTAATTCGGCATTACAGGGAATTGTAAACGTCTTTCATTTTTTTTATTTCATTTGCCACCATTCACTTTTGGAGTTTTGATTATTTTGCAGAACGCCGAAAGCTTATTCGAGGGCGATAAAGCAACCGGAATGGTGCAAGGCACCGCAACTTTTTTCAAGTTGTGCGAGATAGCATGAAAGAGGTATGACAGCCGGTATTTTTTCGCCGATCATTAACCTTTTGTGTAACACCTCTATATTGTCGTTTTAGAACATCCGCCGCATCAGTGAGGGACTTTTGCGGAACACCTACACTTTATAGGCTATAGACTTATAACAGGAAGCACCTGTCCATAACATGGCGAGATGAGTTTTTGAACGCAGCTCCGAGGCCGGACGTAGCGGTACCTTTTTTACGAGTGAATGGGCAGAGTCGTAAAGTAGCACAATGTTTCTGTTCTTTTTTTAAGGGGGTTGTATTGATAAGACCAACGAGTGTCATCGTCTACAAACGTGAGTTTTAAATCTAGAGACTGCAAGAACCCTTCGGACGTTTTCTCAATCGTAAACCTCAAACCATGGTTGCAGGCCGTAAAAACGACCATCAAGTCCACTGCATCGTTGTCAGTGGCTCCTTAGCTGGGAAGGCAATGACCAGATAATCGTCGATATTTTAAAGATCCTAAAACGCCTTTATTTCCGAGTCTTTCAAGTATAGCTTGACCACGATGCGCGAAAGAAGTACCACACAGTATAGGGGCTACTCTCAAACCAATACAAATGTCCTGTTGTACGTGCGCCTCACCATCAAAAGACACAAATGTATGTTCAAGATAGGAAGGGAGGAATGTAATTAAGCGTTCCACGCGCTCTGAAAATACGTTTCTTTATTGCTCTCGATACAATTGGTTACTGCATGAAATATAACCTGATGTGGAACAGCCGCCGAGCCGCCGAGGGTCTCCGAGCTTGTGTGATCAGAGGACGGCGGCGACGGTGCTCGCCTACTTCGACGCGCTGCCGACAGATGGCGCAACACGAGAAACGAGAGGATGCGGCGAGGTGGCGACAAGACCATAGAGTTAATATAATAATCTCGTGGGAAAGGTCTAATGCATTCGGACCGTTTCGATACGGCGGGGCATGGCGCGGGACTCGGTGGTCCATGTTGGTAGTCCCAATAAATCCGTGTCGCTGGCGACGCCTTAAGGTACACTAACAAACACCAAAACATCGCCTTTAAGGTCTTTACCAATTAATTTTCTAGCTTACGCAGAAAAACACACAAACAACCAGAATAGTGTATTGTATAAACAAAGTAAAGTTGACAAGCGCTGAAGCAACTGCAACTCGTCGCGGCGAAAAGAACGCCTAACCTTCTGCTCGCTATTACTTACTTACAAAAGAGGCAAAGCTGAACATAAGCTTACTCGATAATTGTTAATATTATATTTAGATGGTGACGTGAATAGAAGATTACTAACAATTGCTGTAAAAACCTTTATTTTATGTTAGCTTTAGTGTCCGTTTGAGTAACAAAAGGCGTTAGGTTAGCTCCCGTTGCGCAATATTCTGCATTAGGTTGCAAACGGTCTACTGAAACACGAAGAAGCTGCTCCGCTACAGCACATGTAGCAGAGAACGCAGCGGATTGCGTATAGAGTTGTGGGAGTGAATAAATGATCTACTAAAACTTAAAATACGAGATTTTTCAGTTTTTTCAGTACGGTAGCGTGAAGTTTTCAAGCTGTTAGACTATCACCAAAAACAGTCCTCTTTTAGTTGTCTAATTCGATGCGAAAGTCATGGTTTGTGCGTCCTTATCACACACGGCCCTTACGTGTTTATTTGTTTTTGTTTTTTGTTTGAAAAATATTGCAGATAGAAATTTATAACAATATTACATTCCTGAGATACCGGTGGCAAAGTATGACTCAAGATTTGTTCTCTGCTGTTGCAACATAACTTGTTAAATATTGTTTGATTAAATAATTCATTGAAATACTTGTGCAAGAATTAGAATTAATGGTTGCCCGCGAAAACTGAAAAAAGCTTGCTCTAATGCAGAACGTAGCAATCAAGCATAGCCTGAGTGCAATGTTCAGCACCAGTGTACTGCTTTTCTACATGCATTATCCACATAATACATAAAGCTACTATTTAAAATAGAATTATTAAATTTTAGTTACAGAAATTAATGATTTAATTCTGCATTTCTTAAGGTGTTGACATATAAGATGGGAGCAATTCCGGGAGACAATTAAAATACGTATTAGGTACAAGTAATATTTGTTGAGCTTCTCATGTTTACGCGACAAATGTTGGCAGCCACCGGCCAAGTCGGATTCAAAAATAAGAATGCCAAATATAGATAGTGTAAACATAGCATACGTAAAGGAAAGCTAAAAAAGCAGCCAGAGTCCGGTGTTGCTACGTTGTTGCTGTTGCTAGGGTGTTTTTCTGCTTTTGGTTCGTGTATTCCGCACGTTCAGCGCTAGATCCGCATAGGATGGAGTTACGGTCACAGGCAGCTTGCGTGGTTGTACTCATACCGACTTCCTGCATTGAAATGGCTTTCTGGTTTAACGCACTCGGCGCGTGCGTAGTCGGTAGAAGTAGGAACGAATCGCTGCTCCCGCGCAGGCAAGTGTAGCTTGCAGACCGTGTTGAGGCAGTTGCTGAAGTGCTTGGGTGAGTAGGCATAAATCCTTTCGAAGTGTTTGCGTTCTTCTCGATTTTTATCGAGCGACTTTACGTAGGCAGGCTCGGGTTGATTAGACCTATTTGTAAAATTCCCAAGCATCCAGGAGAATGCTGGGAATCCATGTCTACGCACCGCACACACGCGCGCACCTTTCCTTCATAAAAAGATTTGAAGTAAATAAATAAAATGACGCGTCGACATCAGCACGTGGAAGATGCCATTTATTGTAGACATTTGCTTTAGAACAGCGGCACGTAGATCCTCATTTCCTGCATTCTGATTGGTCATAGCGCCCTCTATACATGCAAAGTCTGGCAGTTAAACGACTGAGCCATGGAGTGCCCGGTCGCGGATTTGGAGCGCGAAGATCTGGTTGCACAGAGCATCAAAGAGCCAATTCTCGGGGAACCTGGGCGTCAGCGCACAGCTTTTGCAGCGGTGAGGACCCAAACCACACTTGTTTGCTCGGGAGAAGTGTGTTTCGGCGTCTCGCCACAGCGGGGCGCCAGTCACGTGGCTCTCCTCTCACCCGTTGTCTGCCGCTCCCCCTTTTCCAGTTCGGCGGCCGCTTCTCGTGGCGATCTGCCTGGCTTCGTCAGTACATAAGAGGCTATGGCTTGGTACTTCGGTAATTTAGCAATAGGCCTATTGTTCATTGAATGCTCTTCTTGGTACATTCGGGCTGGCGTAAACATGCAATCACAAATTTAATACATGATACAAAAAATCTGTCTGTAGACACTTTTTGAGGCGTGTCTCTTCCTTGTAGGACGGCCGTCTAACATTGGTAATACAAGTGCGGCCTGCAGTCACGTTCAAAGCATACATGTATAAAAAAAACGTGTTTCGAATTTCCTGGAGGCGTGTCCGGTGTGACTTCTGTCATCATGTCTGCAGCGAACACAATTTACCTTTGTATAATAAATATAATAATACTCTTATACATTGCGCCCAGTAACATCCGAAGCCGCCTAAACACTGGTTCACTCGTTTGTAGTAAAACAAGAATACAAATTAATAAAGAATGAGAAAGGTAAGAAATGCAAACAACGAAATAGAACAAAATACTCAGCAGTGACTACGTATATACATCAACCACATACATGGCGCAAGCACTTTTAGATCGCAGCTATTAGGCGCCCGTTTCCGGCTTGAGCGGCGTCGCCGTCGCCGTCGTCGTCGGCGTAACCCTGAGGTCACGTCACCCCCGTGAGGTCACGTGACCCCGGTGACGTCACGTGACCTCACGGTTACGCCGACGGCGACGGCGACACCGCTCGAAGGGAGGAGTAGCGGGCAGGATGAGGGAATGAGGACGAGGGAGGAGGGGTATGCCTTCCCTCAGTACCCTTGCCTCCTCCTCCTCTAGAGCTGCACTCAAATTCGACGTGACAGGGAGTTGAAAACGGCTTTCATTTTTTAAATCGGCACAAATCTGTATTGACAATGTCTATATCAGATGAGTCGGGGGGGGGGTTAAATAGTTTTGAATGCGTCCCGATGGTGACATAAAATATGTATGGTCAACGTTGAACTTGCGTTGATTTGGAACATTTCTTCCAGGTATATGACAGTGCACAGACGAGAGTAAAGAGCTAATGTCAAAGTAACTGTGTATACATTTAAACAAAAATACAAGGTCGCGCTAAGACCGCCTTGCTGCAAGTTCAGATATCTGTAAATTCTAGCAAACCTTTTCTGTATACGTTATAGATTTTTTGAGGCAGTTATACTAAGACTGTTCCAGATCACTGAAAAAAAATCTTGTTTTGGAAGAACTATTCTCCGGTAAAGCACAAATAGAAGATATACCCTCGAAAAAGATTTGCGAAATCGTGAGATTACACCGAGAAGTCTGAAACAAAAGCTCACAACGTGCGACATATGCGAGAAAAAAATAAGTTTGGAGTCAAGCGAAACTCCAAGGACTTTTACACGCAGTACACGGTTCATGGCCGCTCTTCCTAAGCGGTACACAAAATAAGTAGGAATACGAAAAGTGTGACTGCGGCGTAAATAAACCTTCAAGTTATTTACTTATTTATTTATTTATTTATTAAGTTGTATATTACATTCTGCTGATCAAGCCGGATGTGCAAAAAGAAGAGGAATACAAATCGCAAGCAAATACATGAAACATACGTGAAAATAAATGCCACGATCTCGAGGCACTTTCGAGAGTCGTCTTGAGGGTCCCCATTTAATCATCTAGTCCGCGGGCGCAGTAGTAACGCCGATATTGCTAAGTATTCCCCAATATGGCCTTTGGCACGTGGATCCATATCTGTTCCCGCAAAATGACTGAATTCGGTAGAGATATGGCACCCAATTAATTTTTCATTGCACAGTCGAGTAGCTGTTTACACAGCAAAATCCTAACAAATTGAAGTCAGTTAAAAATATATATATATTTCAATTTTGCATGCATTGACACTCTAATTTAGCACGCAAGTGCGAGTGGGGTGTAAATATTGTTTGAAAATGTCAAAGGGCACATATGCTTAAAGGAAAATATAACACTGATAAAAACCCTTTTAGGGATTAGTGCGCCGTGAAAGGCCGAACTACAGAATCATCTTCTGCCGAAAAAGCAACAACAAACGGTTTCCAGTTTCCTTCCCTCCATTCGCTCATGCCGTCTTCTCTCCTCCTGACCCACGGGAGCGCGTCTCTGAGCTACTCCCAGCAGAAACGAAAATGGTCTCCCTCTTTTGCGAGTGTAAATAAGTTTTGCGAGTGTAAAAAGGGCTTAAGGAAGAGTTTTCTCCGCTCTTGCTCTCTTCTCTCCTCCTGACCCCATGGGAGCGCGTCTCTGAGCTACTCCCAGCAGAAACGAGAATGGTCTCCCTCTTTTGCGAGTGTAAATAAGGACTTAGGGAAGAGTTTTCCGCCTTGCTGTCTTCTCCCCTGACCCATGGGGCCTGAGCTACTCCCAGCAGAAACGGGATGGTCTGCCTCAAAAAAGCTTAGGAAGAGTTTTCCGCTCTTGCTTCTTCTCTCCTCCTGACCCCACGGAGGCGTCCTGAGCTACTCCCAGCAGAAACGAAAATGGTCTCCCTTGCGAGTGTAAATAAGACTAGAGAGTTTTCGCCCTTGCTGTCTCTCTCCTCTGACCCCACGGGAGGCGTCTCTGGCTACTCCAGCAGAAACGAGAATGGTCTGCCTCTTTTGCGAGTGTAAATAAAGACTTAAGGAAGAGTTTTCTCCGCCCTTGCTGTCTTCTTTCCTCCTGAAACCCACGGGAGCGCGTCTCTGAGCTACTCCCAGCAGAAACGTGAATGGTATCCCTCTTTTGCGAGTGTAAATAAGGACTTAAGGAAGAGTTCTCTCCACTCTTGCTGCTCGTCTACAACATCGACTTAAAATCCGCCGAAAATACCAGAGCAGTCGAAACATGCGAACAGGCTTCAACAATATTGTCGGAAAACGGGGGCATTTACTGCTCGAAAATTGCGCACATTGTTTCATTAAATACGTACTTTCGATTTTACGTGCCATACATACATTTACGTTGGTTTTGGTTTCTTTCTGTAGAAGAAACAAGTTTTTTATGCAGAACTTATTTCACCAATATTTTTAGTTCTGCGAGATTTTCTGGGCTGTTTCGCATTCGTTTAACTTTTTACACAGTGATAGCATAAGACTAGCATAACCCTAGGAAACACCGTGTTGGGAGTCATCCGATTAAAACATGGTCCACCGATTGGCAATGAATTTAGCGTCAACGTTCAACTTGACATGGTAGTTCATTTACCCCTTTTCCTATCCTGTTCGTACAAAGAATGTAGAGTCTGGTTTACACTCCTGGGAAACGGGCACTTTAAAGGGACCATGAAACACTTTTGAAATCGAATTTCATCCACTGAACTTTGTAAAAGATGTGAAAACATTTGAAAACACGAAAATATTAGCCAATTTTTTTTTGTTCGCCATAGAACCTTTAAAAGGAAAGCGAACTCTTTTATATCTTTTTCCCTTCGAAATAAAATGAAAAAAAATGAAAAGGAAGCTCTCTGCCTTTTTACTGCGATGCATCCGCGGTGCTAAAGCACGTCAGCCAAATCAACGTCGCCTATCAAATAAGAGCCTACCTCACCAGCGCTGCGATCATAAATGTGACGAATGTGCGACCAATGTGACGAAAATTGCCGAATTTTATAATTCTTGGAGCCATGCGCCATCTATCGTGAGATATACGAAGCAAGAGAAAGATCAGTCTTCTTCTGGGCTGTTAACCCATGAGCGCCGTCTGCTGAGAAGAGCTCGGCCAATGGCTCGGCCGCGCGCGTTGCACGCCGGTCGCGGTTGCTGCTATCTGCTGATAAACATGGCGTTGATGGGGATCGTCGACGGGGTCGGCGTGATGAAAGCTCATCATTTCGTGTAGAGTGCTATCCTTGGCTGAGTTATCGTCGTGTGTCACGGTGATAACCCAGCATGTCCTTCAAGGGAATATCCATCTACTCGTGCGGCGATGTTGTGGTGACACCCTCAAGAGAGCGAAAACTCTGGTGCCGTCGTGTTTGTTTAGTTTACTACAGTGCTACTTTCTTATCATTTGTGTCCTCGAACATCGCCCAGATTTCATATTTTGCACATTACATGCGTGTGCTCAAGTTGAAGGTATTATTAATGCGTACTCTATTTAAAGACGTGTATGAAGGATGCGAATTTTGACGCGTTTTTATCACCCGAGAAAAGTGATTAGTGGTAGCATTCCTGAACGCTCGCAACGTCTATGTGATCACAAAATCATATTTTTACGTTGATAAATCGGTGCTAAGATTACATTGTCTTTTGCAATCGTAAGAGAGGCGTGTGGCGAGATTTATAGTATCGGTAAAGTCTTGTGCTGAAGTAGTGATTTCTTTTATTTTTTGCATCCTCTCCGCCCTGCGAGCCTTTCTTGGCAAAAGAAAAATTAATAAAGCTTGAGCCCATAAAAGCTCTGTCCATTTTCTGCTACAAGAGTGAGTGACAGCGCGTTCCCTTTTTTAGAGATACTGCGGGAACGACTGATGACGGCGGAGAAGGGGCTGTCGAGCTGACGCCCTGCTGCGCTTGTTGCAGCGGTTGCAGGAGAGTGTACACTCGGCGCTAAGCGGTTGTTCCGGTCGCTCTGGTCAAAACGGACTCAGTCCCAGCTGAAGCTCTCGGTGCAAGTGTCCGAATTACAGTTTGTGTAGTCCGGAAACTCAAAATAAACGGCTGCAGTTTCACCGCTTGGAACTCGGGGAACCACGTTGAAGCACTTGGTGCAGGCTCATCGGTTTAAGGTCATCCGTCTATGGTCGAAACATTCCATACATTGGAGTCGCTACTGCTTGTCGTCTGATGCCGACTAGAAACGGGACACTTCGTCGGAAAACTCACCGCGCTCTCCAACAGGCGTGCCGGCGTATAGAACCAGTCCGATATTGTCACTGTAGAGCAACATATCTAATTAAATGTTGCTCAACTACGATGTCTCCATGGCTATCGCGGTGATGAGAGACGCCGATTCAGAAAACATGTTTGTAGCACCGGCGCCATCAGCGCAGTTAAACCTTGTGGTAAAACCTAACGGCAAGCCGCCAGCTCGCTGCTAATGCTCCCATTCTCCTACTGCCGAGAGAACTTCCGGGTCCGGTGCGAGAGTCCGTCACGACCATAAAAATTACGCCGCGGCTTGTTTTTGAGGGGAGTTGGAAAGGAACAAAAACTCGATATTTAATTATTTCCTCGCGTATAAGTTAATAAACCAAAAAGAAAACGGATGCCTGATTGGCGTTCAGTGAACATCGAAGGTGTAATGTAGAAGATGTTTGGCAAAGGTAAAACAAAACGTAATTTCATGGTTCCTTTGAAGACCTTCTAAACGATCTCCTTTAAAGGTTTCACGAATGAGTGCAGACCGATGGGCCCGAGATCGCGAGCTCATTTGCCAATCTTTTAGAGGGGCTTGAAGGCCTTCAATGAAGGCCTTTGATGTGCTCTTTTGAGACGAGTCTCAGACTGAGAGTTTAACGCCCTCTGCTTTCGGTTCCAGAGAATGAAGGAGAGAGACCGACCCACCTCCCAGATAATTGATGGCTTTCGCTTGCCTGGATTCTTCTCCGAAGAGGTCTATCGGAGTGGTCTACGCTACCAACCGGAGGAGACCGACATCGTATTGGTCACCGTCCCCAAAGCCGGCACTCACTGGATATTAGAAATCGTCAAAGCATGCTTCCGAGTCGTCAGGGGTGTCAGTGCGGGCTGGAGCTTTCTCGAGATGCACGGTCTGGACGGCATCCTCAAGGCCGAGAGACCGCGAGTCATTTTTACTCATTTGCCCTTTCACTTGACGCCCTTCTCGCCGTCCACGAAGTACATCTATCTGGCTAGGAACCCTAAAGACTGCTGTGTGTCTTATTACCATCACACAAAAAAATTGTCTGTTTACGGCTTTCAAGATGGAACATTTGACGAGTATTTTGAGCTTTTCATCGAGGGCCTCACGGACTTTGGCAGCCACTATGAGAACCTTTTGTCTTGGTACGCCAAGAAAGACGAGCCTAACGTGCTGTTCCTAACGTACGAGTCGATTCATGCTGACATGAAGGAATCGGTGCTTAAGATCGCTGGTTTCGTAGACGACGAACTCGCTAAGGCGCTTGCGGAAGACGAAGCAAAAATGGCGGCTGTAATTGACAGTACGAGTGTGACAAGGATGACGAAGGATTGGGATGCGCAATTCGTGAGGAAAGGCATCGTTGGAGACTGGAGGAATCACTTTTCCGAAGAACAGTCCCGGCGGCTGGAGCACCGGTTCTTCAAAGAAATGCAGGGTACTTCTGTGCCAAGGCTTTGGGATGACGTGGACTGGCTCCTAGACCGGAAAGAAGCTGCCGAGAAGACAGTGTCTGGTTAATGTGCTGAATAATAAACCATAGTGACCCCGTTCCACTGGCACACTGATAAACTCGATTTCTGTCGTGTTTATCATTGTCTTTGCTGTCTTTGGCTACATAGTTGTAGAGAGCCAAAAAACAAAACGGCAATCGTATAAACGCGAGGCATAATTCCCGCGTTTTTATGTTTGCTGTTTTGTTTTTTCGAAACTCGGGCATGTTTTTATAGCTTTATCGCCAGTGAGTTTGTCGCCAATACAAAAGCCGAAGAGCGAATCAGGAAGGGTGAAGATAATGAGCCGAGCCGTGCATTTTTAAGCTCGCAGTAGCTATAACTTAACCTAAATTTCCATGTATACAATTATTGAGATAAATGGAATAAATATTTTTGGTTGGGGAGTTCAAGGCTTTAACTACAATAGATTTGGGGACGTTGCTAAGAACCCCTTGATTGGAGTGGATGAGCTATGATTTATTTTGAAAGGATTGTGCTAGGGTGCATTCATATGTTCGTTCCAATGCGCGTAAACAAGCGGAATCCTAATAGTCCTTGGATTAGAAGGGAAATAACGCAACAATATTCCAAAAGCCGGGAATCATAATGATAAAAACAAGTGCGCCGACTTTACTTAACTAGATGAACAATTTAATCAAATGTTTCGTCTCCCATGCGGGATGATGTTTTCCGCATGGGAGACGAAACGTTTGATTAAATGTTCATCTTGTTAAGTAAAGTCGGCGCAGTTTTTTTGATCAACGGATATAATCCACTGCAAAATACGTTTAACCAGGTGTACAACAAAAGCGCATGACGAAAGGGACGGGCTCCAACAGGCTAAAATTATGATGCTAAGTACGGAACTTAAAGCAAAAATAAAGACTTCAAAATTCTCCTTCGTTGTTGATAAGATGCAAAACTTCATAAAATATTCACCACAGAGGTTCTGGCGAAAACTAACATCAAGTAAGAAAACAATTAACAAGGTGCTAGTAGTAATAAGGATTATTGAAAACAAGAAACATGTTTTGGTGAATAGTTTGTCAGTGTTTTTTGTACTGATAATCATGCCCTACAGAAGTTTCGTTTTTTTATTTGAAAATGTTCCCCCAATGATTGGCATACAAATATCAGAAGAGGGTGATTTATCCTTACTACTCTGTATCAATTCAAGGAAAGCAGCTGGTTCTGATAATATTCCCAACGAGTTCTTATATCGTTACAGTGAATGGTGTGCGAAGCATCCCAGCCTCGTCTTTAAGAGATCGTTGTCAGAAGGAAGTTCCAGATGACTGGAAAATCGGCAAAAATAATACCTGTTCTTAAAAGTGGTACTACAAGCTCAGTTAGAAACTATAGACCCATTTCCTTAATAATTACCTGTTGTAAAGTGTTAGAACACGTCATTTGAAAGCATATAAGAACGTATTTAGATACGTCTAAGGTATGTAAAGCTTTATCTACCATTACACAGTTAGCGGAACTAATTCATGATTTTTCTTGGATTCTTGATAATAAAGGCCAGGTCGAAATAATAATTTTAGACTTCCAGAATTCCTTCCACAAGGTGAAACATATTAGGCTGCTCTTTAAGCTAGAGCCTTTGCTAAATAATTAAAAACTCCTGCAGTGGATTGAAGCGTTCGTTACTTTTAGAAAACTGTATGTTAGTATTGATGGGTATGATTCAATGCTACAAGAAGTTTACTCAGGAGTCCTACAGAGATATGCACTCGCACCTTGGTTATTTTTAATTGTTATGAATGACGTCCTTCGTGACATTACTGTGAAAGCAAGATTCTTTCCTGGTGATTGCAATTTGTATAATTATATAAACGATGACAGTGACTGCTTGAGTTGAACGGTTGCTTACAAAAAATTAGCAAGTGGTGTGAAAGCTGGCAGATGTCATTAAACCGGAAAAGACCGTTTGCATATCAATGTCACGTAAGAACACTCCCGCGGAACATAACTACCACTTAAACAGAAAGCCTTCGTTTAGGGTAAACGCGTTTAAATACTTGGGGGTAACAATAACAAGTGATCTACGATGGGACAAGCACGTCAATAATATAATTAAAAAAGCCACAGACATCTTTGGTCAATAAGAAGATCGTTAAAAATGGCCACTCCTTAAACTATACTGTTAGCTTTTAAAGTGCTGATAAGATTCAGTCTAGAATATGCCAGACAAGTGTAAGACCCGTACACAAAGAAGTTAGTATTAAAATTAGAGAGGATTCATAAATTCGCGTTACGTTTTATTTTCCCGAAGTATAGGAGGCTAGATTTACCCACGGAGCTGTATTTCAGGGCAGGAATCAAACTTCTAGAAGACAGGCGGAGAAATAAATGCTTGAAAATGCTTTACATTATTTTAAACGGGACATTTCTGCTTGACCAAGATCGATTGATAGGACCCCATACCTCTAGAATTACGCAAAATAAACACACTAAAACACTTGAAAAATACTGTTGTCCCAAAAAGTGCTTTAAAAATTCATATTTTCCCGAAGGATAAAGGAGTGAACTGCGGTGCCAGCAAGCTACGTCACAGCCAACAACGTTTCTGAATTTATTAGAGGTCTGTAAAATTTATTGTAAAATTAATGTCTTCAAATTTGTTGCTCACAGTGCTTTGTGTATTCCTTTTTGTTAGTGTGTTTTCTTTGCGCTCGATATATAACTGTAGAGTACGCTAGTAATGTTATATTGTACACCATAATCTGCCTGTCTATTTATGTTAACTTTTGTTGCTCACCCGTATCATGGTCCCCGTTGGGAGGACGGATAGTATTGTCAAATAAAAAAGTTGATCTTAGCATTTTACAAATTTAATCTTGACTTTCGTCAACCTTAATGTGCGTTTCTTGCTAGCGATTTTAAGCTCAAGAACAGGCAATCTTACCAATAAATGCATTAAAACTTCACTTAATCTCCCCATGCAGTACGTGGTGTTGTTATCGTACATGTCCAGATTTTAGTCTTCTTTGTGCGAGCGAAGATAATAAAACAACGTGTATTAGGCAACTTGTTTCAGATTCAGCAAATGTCATCTAGCGTTCTATGATGTTTTATATTCTTTATTCAGACATACTGCTGGCTCACATTTGAGAGCCACAGTAGGCATGGGTGGTACAGAAGGTCAATACACAGACAAAAACATATTTTAAGGTATATTATACAAACAAAAGTTAGCAAAATGCATCAAGTACACTTTGAAACAAAATTCAAAAGATGTCATTCCAGAACAAAGCACGTAGGTTTCTTGAAACATATGACGGCTGCATCAAAGCGCGTGGAGGTAATTCTTCTAAATAGATTTCCGTAAACAATTTGAAAACATTTTGAACGCTGCCAAAGTCGTGACCTATAGCAGAAGTTGTTTCTTTCAATTTCAAATAGAGATCGGAAAGAATGGTTGCTTGAAATGCTCTGTGCTGCAGAAGAACGGCATCAACGACCTATTGTGGACGCCTCTAACTACAGTGGCAATCTTGCTTTGAAGTAATTAACTATGTCAATATTAAAAATATTGGTTAATAACCCAAACAAAAAATACATCCGATTGTGGTTGCGCCTTTCGTGTTGTGTGTCCAACTTGGTCTGTGCGCAGAAAGAGGACACAGAAGCGAGGGTGCTATGTTTGTTACATATGAAACGTAGTGCTTTTCATTGAACATATTCCAGTTTGTTCATATTTCTTTTTGCGTAGGAGTGTCCGAAACAGCTGATGCGTACTCGAGTAGTGGGCAAGTCTAGTTTTTATATGCCATCAGTTTAGTTGAACTTGTACAATGCTTTAGATTATGATTAAGGAACCAGAGTTTACCTTGTGCATTGCGTACAATTGTATCTACATCAATGTTCCACCACAGGTCTGCTAAAGGAGTTTCGTCAAGGTATTTGAAGTTGAACACAGGTAAGATAGAGTGATTGTTTATAATGCTAGGAAAAATTAAACGGACGATTTTGCTTTGGAGAAATGTCGTGCTCGCACCTTTGATTATGTTTACTAGCATTTGCAATTCCGAGCATCAGTTCGTGAAATCCAGGAAGCATTTATTGAGGTAAAGTTGGTCTTCTTCTTGTTTTATTTCGTTGAACAAGATATAGTCGTCCGTAAAATTTCTTATCTTTGCTTTAGCACGACTACACTGGTCGTTCATAAAAATAAGAAATAAAAGGGGCCAGAGGAAAGACACCTGGGAAACACACACCGAGACAACTAAGATGGTATCGAAGGCAGCCGTTCTCCAACGAATAAACTTTGACTGCGATTTACAAGATATGATTCGAACCACTTGGTAAGGTTGTTCCTATTTAGAAGAATTCGAATTTTTGTTTGCAGAAGTTTAGGATGCGTCACACGTTCGATGGTTTTAGAAAAGTTCATAAACACTACACCAATTTGCCCCGACCTCTCTAGAACTTCTGCGATGCCATGCAATGTCTCTATCAGGTGAGTCACAGCTGAAAGTCGACGTCGGAAGTCATGTTGGTGGGTGCCCAACACTAAATTTCTCAAGGAAGGTGGCCAGGTGTTTGAATAAGACGTGCTCCAGTAATTTGCTATACCAAGATAGTACGGAAGTAGGACTGAAGCTACTTGCGGAGAGCGTCACCAGCTTTGTAGGTAGGCACAATTTCGGCCAGTTTCGAATGGTCAGAGAATAGGCCGTCGTATAAGGAGTTGGTAAAGATTATTCG